>PVIC010040019.1:0-16839 GCA_004025085.1 Thryonomys swinderianus | reverse complement strand
GCTTTGAAGGGTGAAAAATTCTGTAGGCATCTAATAAGTCTATTTGCTCCAAAGTTTGATTTAGCTCAAGTATTTCCTTATTGATTCTTTGTCCAGTTGACCTGTCAATTTGTGACAATGGAGTGTTAAAATCCCCTACGACTATTGTATTCATGGATAGCTAAACCAGAAAGTTTTATAAATGGGGTAGAAGAGTTGAGGGGTAGAAGAGTTGAGGGGAAGGCAGGGGAATGGGGAAAAAATAAGAGGCTAAATATGTCATGTACAGGCACAAGATCCCGGTGATGGATGTCATCATCTTGTATACCTAAAATTGACAATAAATTTAAAATTTAAAAAAATACAAGAAACTTGTTGAGTGTCAACATGATGTCCCAGTGGAAAATTTCACACCTGACTTCATGCAATGGGTTGCTGTCAAAAACTGCAGGGGCCCTGAAAATACTGTATGAAATTAGCTGCAGGCTAGATGTCTAAGGTTGTATGAAACATAAATGAATTTCATGTTTAGATTTGGGTGTCATCCTCAAGATGCCTTATTACACACACACACACACACACACACACACACACACACACACACACACAGATTCCAAAATCCACAAGAGTCTAAAATCTAAAACATTTACCATCCTAACATTTTTTAGTGAAGGTTGTTCAGTCTGTGCTATGGGCTTATGAGTGCTGGGAGGGAGAACACAAGCAGGCCCATGTCACAGTGGAAGTGGCACAGCCCAGATCAAAGTTCAGGGATATGAGACTCCATAAGTGAAGAACCAGACCCACAGTTGTGAATCTCACCCACAGCTCCAGAATAAGGTGATGAGATATTCACATGTTAACATCTCTCCCTACCAAGTTCTTTTCTCTTCTGTTTCCTTTCTGGTCCTGAGACCTTTCCTCATGGGCCATTTACAGCAGTTAGCATACAAGGTGTTCTTTTGGCCCTTTTTCCTTCGGGTAGAGAGCACCTAAGGGTCCAGGCAAAGACTATGGGCTGGAGAAATGCAAAGGTTCCACTGCTATCCTTAGGAATAGGCTCTGCTAGACTTGGAGGTGGCAGTGTGTGACAATATAAGATTAGAAAAACTTGGGTCCATTAACCCAAGGAAGCAATCAGAGAATTAGAAAACTGCAAAATGACCCACCCATGACAAACCAAAATACCAAGCCTGCACCACATGGTCACATTAAAAGTCAAATTTATGCTCTTGATTAAGTGTGAAAGTAACTAGAGCAATCAGCTGGATGAAAAATTTATTTTAGATTGGTAAAAATCACTGAGTTTTCCTGTATATACAAATGTAAAATCTTTTGGTAATAACATTATCATAACCTTAGGCATCATGGGAACCGAGGGTGTGAACAGTTCCAGAAAGGTAATTATCCAAAAAGTACAAACTATAGGATGAAATTATCAACCATGAGGAAAACCCAGCAGATAAAACAGTCAACCTAGCAATCTCAGAAACTTCAGTAAAGGAAAAGCAATCTAAAAGAAGACTGTAGTGTATTTAAGATTTTTTTAAAGACATGAAAAGTGGAATGATCTTAAAAACAGAATAATATAAAAATAATGACAAGTAGACTACAGTGAAAATCAAATGGGGTATCTCCCAATAAAAATACAGTCACAAGAAAGAAAATGTTGATAAATATTTTAGATACCAAGTTAAACATAATTAAAAAGTGAATTGTTGAAATATGGGATAGAGGTAGGAATAGTACCAAGAATAAAATCACAGAGAGGAGGCAGAAAAAAGTGAATAAATGATATAAGGAACAGGCTATGAGACAAGTTCTAGAAGGAAAGAATAGAGAAAAGGAGAAATAGTAATATTCAATTAGAATTTCTAAAATACAGGATGCACAGTGAATTCTGAAGAGGATACATAAGGATAAGTCCACATTGGATACACTCGGGTGAAAATGAAAAATGATAAAGACAGAGAAAATCTTAAAAGCCATCAGAGATAAAAGACAATGAAGCTAAAGAGAAGGAAACTACTTACAAAGGGAAAACAGACCAATAGCTACACTAGAAGGTCACAGTGGAGTCATCTCTTCAAAGTCCTGAAAAAGAACACTGTCCATCTTGTATCTTTTACCCAGTTTAAATATCAAGAATGAAGGTAATAAAAAGACATCTCTAGACAGACAAGATGGAGAGAGTCTAATAATCCCAGGGATGTGTTTCAGTAAAAAGATATTGAACACAGAATGATGGAGAAGGAAGCCTGAGGCATTATTGAGCCCACAAACTGGGACAATTATAGATAACTCAGTGGAAGCATTTCTCTTAAAAATAATAAGTAATATTGGGAGAGGGAGTTAAAACAAGGTAGAAATAAACAGACAACAAAAATAAATCAATTGGGAAGAAAGTGATGAGACTTAATGGTTTCTATAATCTGTGTGTTGTTTGGAGGATAGTAGAAATAGATTAACTAGAGAAATTGATCCCTACATGCTATTTACCTAAGTAGAACTAATCAAAAGAGATGGAATGTGTAAGTTCAAAAAATATGGTGGAGGATTACCTAATTAATTCAACAAAAGTAGGAAACGTGAACTATATAGAAGATGTAACAAAATAAAAATCACACAATAGGATGTTCAAAATAAATAAGAATATACTAACAATCACAATAAATGTAAATGGATCATCACCATCAATTAATACACAGAGATTCTTGAATTGGATTTTAAAATATGAATATATTTATATGCTATTTATTAAAAGTACACCTAAAAAGTTTTTAAAGCGATGGAATGAAAGAAGACATTCCAAGCAAGTAGTAGCCAAAACGTCTGATTTATCAATATTAGCGTCAATAAAATACTACTTACGGTGACCTAACACAATTAGGGATTAAAGGTGCCCTGTACCAATAAAGATAAAAATTAACAAAAAAAATTCTTAAAGGGAAAATTCAGGAGCCATTTTCAGTGAACAACATAGCTGCAAAACATGTAAAACAAATATGTTAGAATTACAAGGAAATTAGACAAACTTACGATCACAGATGGAGTTTTTAATAAACATTTCTCAGAAACATATATGGAGGAGATAAAAATAAGGATGTTGGCTGGGCGTGGTGGCTCACGCCTGTAATCCCGGCACTCGGGAGGCAGAGACAGGAGAATTGCTGAGTTCGAGGCTTGCCTGGGCTACATAGTGAGCTCAGAGCCAGCCTGAACTACAAAGTGAGACCCTGTCTCAAAAAAAAAAAAGAGAAAAAATAAGGATGTTGATGTTTTTAATATCATAATTAATTAAGCTTGATCTAATTCTCATATTGAGAACATAGGGCCCAAGATTAAATATGTTCTTGTTAAACACATGGACTATGTGTTAAAATTTCTGAAGACTATAAAGCAGGTCTCAACAAACACCAATGATTCAGTATCAGAGTTGTGGACTATTTCCTTGATAATGCAATAAAACTGAGAAAGAAAGGCAGATCGACAGTCAAACCTTCTCTGCATTACATCTGGAAATAATAATTGTTAAATTATTCACATGCCAAAGAAGAAATATAGTGGAAATTATAAAATACTTAGGCATGAAAAACAAAGGACACTATGTATTAAAACATGTGATTCTTGATTCTAAAAGTTCATGTGGAAGGGGAAAATATCCAGGTCAGCAGAAATGAGGGAATGCAGATTGAAATAGCAATTTCAATTTCAGTTTCTTATACACTTGATCAATACAACTAAACATCTGAAAATCTGACAGTGACAGTCACTGGCAAAGATGTGAACTAGCAAGAAGCCCAGGACTGCTGAACAGCAGGGGAGGTGGTCTCAAGAGGCTCTTTCACACGCAGTCTCGGCACACAGAAACCTCTCCCTCTGCAAGTGACCTCTAGGAATTCAGGGGCTGTGAAGCCTAGAAGGATCATTTAAAAGAAAAAAGGAGGAGGAGGAAGGAGAGAAGGAGGAGAAGGGGCAAGAGAAGAAGATATAAGTGTATTACACATAAGATTAGCTATTGATTGTGTAAAAGTCTTACATATTGTTGACACGTGCATTGGTGGCAAGGAAAAGATGTCCTTTCTCTCTGTAGGGTGCAGTAAAGACAAAAAAGTATCTGATGGACGTGGCCCCCAGTGAAACTCTCACATGTGTACATAACGAAAGAGAGGTAAGGGTGTTGAGTATGCTGTTGTTTATAATGTTGAAAATTGAAAAAGTCTAAATGTCGATTTAGAGTGTAATAGAAGAAAAAAAGTTTTATTTATCGACCTGGTGGAATATACCTTGCAGTCAAAATAACCTAGATGGGCACAGATTAACACTGAGACATCTTAACATCAAACATCGAAGATATGGATAGCATGTGGCCCTTCTCTATATTTTACAGATGTGTACAAGCTGAGGATAGTGGCACTTTTCTGCCATCCCACCACTCTGGGAGGCTGAGGCAAGAGGATCTCAAATTTGAGCCTGGCCTGGATAACTTAGTGAGACCCTGCCTCAGATTAAGCCCTGGGGATGTCGCTCAGTATGAAGGGCCTGGGTGCATTCCCCAGTACTGACCCCTCAAGACACATGCACATGTAGTAAATATTGGAACATTCCTGGGAAAGATCTACACCAATCTCAGGACCAACTTCCGGGAAGTGCTTCTGGGAGGAAGGTCCAGGGGTGAGCCAACTTGAGTCAGTATCTGGGGAAGTATTTTTGTTTTCCTGTAACATTGTATCTATGCAAAAAAAAAAAAAATCGCAACTACAAAATATGTGCACCTGAGCAATTTCAGTGTCAGGTACACGGGCAGCTGTTATCTACAGGATGTGTGGAATGTTCATAAGTAATAAATTAGAAACACCTTCAGAGCCCCGCTCCAGCAGAGGCTTCCGTGCTGCACGGCCGGAGGAATGGCCGCGGCGTTCCCGGCTGTCGGGAAGTGGAAGGGGTCGCTCGCCTGAGCCCAGGAAGACTGCACGTGAATTTCTATGACGCATTCCAACAGAATCGATACAGGTGGTTTCCTATGCAGACCCTCGACGTGCGCGGGCCGACCCAGACCCACAGGGACGTGACACGCTGCGCGGGGCTTCAGCGCGAGTCTGGCGTTGCCGCCACTTTGGGTGGAGAAGCCCGGATTCAGCCGCCGGACTGGCCTGGTCTCGGGCGCTCTGACAGTAGCAGATCCGTGAGGAATGATAATTACGGTTTCTCTGCATCGGGGTGTGGAAATCTGTTTATAGATCTGGATTACAAATTCTGGAAGCTTTATACGTTTAATGAGTTTTCACCGGCCTGAAAGGGCTCTGTACTATTTCAGCCGTGAGGCGGCCTAAGTGATGGTGCTGTGAACTGACTCGGGTTTGATCTGGTGGAACCCACTTTTGAATCCATATCCAGGTTGCACGTGTGATTGAGAAAGCACGTGGAAAGTTGGCAAGGTGGGCACTGGGGAGAACGTCAACTGATGACTGTTCTTCCCTAGAGACTAGGAGCTCAGTATCCCAAAGTTTGTAAAAGAAATCCCTATTGGGTACAGGGTGTCCCATGGGGCCTCATTTGTGCTTCTTCAAGACCAAAGCAACTGGCCGTGAAGTCCAGTTTTAACAGAATTTTAAAATATAGTAGCAAATGGATGGCAGCAAAATTAAAAGGTACTGAATGACACGTTAGAAAAGGAAAATTGAATTTGCAGTGACATTTTTTTTTTTTTGTCCCGAGGCCTTGTTTTTTGTTTTGGTTTTTGGACTGTGGAAATAAAGCCAAACTTTGATCTGTTCTACCCAGAAACGGACAAAACATCAAGGCCAGAATATTGCTTCTAATCTTGTTATTTCCCGACTTGTGTCCCTGTGGCTCTCTGTTCCTCGAGCACAGGGCCGTGTGTATCCCTGAGTGGACACCGTCTGTTGCTGTTCCAGGGATCCTGGTGGGCGTCCTGCTGGGTGCTCCGAAGAGGTCCTGTGCTTGCTGCGGGAGACACAGCAGCTGCCTGGTCTGCTCCCGGCTCTGTGTGACTTGCCTGATTTAAATGATCTTCCTTGGTGTGGAAAAGCCATCACTAGTGGGATTCACCTATGAAAGATGGCAAAGATAGCCCAGTGAGTACAGAAGGACAGAAGACATAGCAGGCACACAATTTGCTTTTCTTAAATTAAAGACTTCATTATTTTCTCAGGAAAATTAATTAAAGGGGGACCTGCTATCTAAACATATCTATTAAAGTTTTAAGATAAGGAAATTATGCAGCAGGCATTCAAGCAGGAAAATAGTTATCTTCAAATACAAGCAGACAAACAAGAAAAGCCATAGACGCAAAGGCAAACAAAAGCACATATATATATACATATAAATGGTATATATATGGGCCCAGTAGGCTCAGACCTTCCCGCTTCAGCAATAAAGCACCACAATAGACCTAAAAGATGCCTGTGTAATGTCGAGAAAAGAAAATTCTAACTCAGTAAGGATTTGGTGCATCAGTATTCAGGTGTGAGGAAAATAGAAAAGCGTGTGGGAAAAAAACCCTCAGCATACAGGACTATGATGCCTAAAGTAATAGCCTGAGCTTTTTTTTCCTAAGAGTTTTAAGCAAAGGTGTGATATGACTCAATGGATGTTTTATGAAAAAAATAATCCAGCTTTTTGGGTAAATAATGTAGAGGGCTAAGAGTAGGAGTGAGTTTAGGAATGAGAAGGTTTTTGCACATACCATCTAAAAGTGATGAAAGCTAGGACTAGCACAGAGTTAATGAGTGGTAAGAAGTAGGTGGATTTGAGATCTCCCTTCAGGGGTGTGTGTGGGTGTGTGTGTGTGTGCACACGCATATGTGTGCGTGTGTGTGTGTGTGTGAACAGTGTGTTTGTACTAGGTGATTGAACCCTAGGCTTCATACTGAACTATATCACCAGCTCCCTTTTAAAAACTGGCTTATTTTGAAGCAAGTTCCTGTTAAGTTTCCCAGGCTGGATTTGAACTTGTGATTCTCCAGAGGGCTGGGATTACAGGTGTGCACCATCACACCAGCTTTGGAGACATCTCTCTTATCTCTCCACACAGCAGAACCTGTTGATAGGTTGCCTCAGAGGCTGTTAGGCGAGAGGAAGACTCAAGGGAGCCTTTGGGCTCTAGGAAGATGGTGCTGCAGTTTATTGAGGTAAGAAAGCTGGGCAGAAGCACAGATGTAGGGTCAAAGAACAACAGGCTGGTTTTGAAGTTGTTAAGCTTGGAAAGCTAAAACTTCCAGACAGTGAAGGTGAGGAGTTAGTGGGGTATGCAAGTCTGGAGCCCTGAGGGGTGCTCTGAGTCACCTGCTTCTCCAGCAGCCCTGCTGACCCCTCATCCCTTGCCACCTCCCCACATCTTCCCACAGACGCTTTGGGACTCACACGGTGCAGCTGTACTTTTAACCTCCTCGGCTCCCCACTGTCGCTGCTCCTCCCTTAGCTTCTGCATCCCAGTAAACAGCACATCCACGCTAAACTCTGGCCTTGCCTCCTGCCCCCAACCCGATCCCTCTTCCACCCTCTTCTTCCAGGTAATGACACCTTCAGCAGGAGTCCAAAGCTTCAAGTTCCTGGAACATTCCACCCCCAATGGACCAAGAGAACCAGTGGCTTTTCACATGACTCAGAATAAAATCCAAATTTGTAATAACCCACAGGCTTGTAGGATTTAGTGATGATCCAGTGGTGATCAGTGGTGATACAGTGATGGCGAACCTGTGGCGCATGTGCCATCAGGGCTCTTTGTATCAGTGAAAGCCCCAAAGCTTCATTGTCACTAATCTACACCCTGACTTCATCTCTTGCTGTCCTTTCCCTCACACTTTATTCCACAGCATAGGCCTCCTTGCTGTTTGTCAGAGACTCCGAGCAAGCATATTCCCTGCTCAGGTCTTTGCACTAGCTCTTCCTTTTGTCCAAAACCCCACTTGTCACTTGTCTACAGGTCTCCTTTGTTTTTTTCATCCTTCAACACCACCTCATCAGCGAGGTGTGCTCCAACCCATTAGAAAGCAGCAGCCTTCCCCTTCTCATCGCCCTCTGGTATCACTGCGTACTGTCTCTCCTCCCTAACGCACAAGCCCCGTGAGACCACTGTCTTTGCTTCATTCTCTGGTGCATTCTGAAACAGGGCTCGTAGTAGACGCCCAGTCATTGTTGTTCCTGCATGTTATTGCTGGTGGCCAGGAGCCCAGTGATCCTGAATTTAGTATCAATTATCACCTCCTACGACCTTTCTGGGATCTATCTTTCTTAGCTATGTGGCGGCAACATTAATGTCTGCCTTACCGAGCTCATGGTGAACTGAGGAAAGTGCGTGAGTTATTACTGTACCCTGTGCCTTAATTGTTAGACGGAAAGACTGGCATTTTTCCAGGTTGTGATCCTGTGCCCAAAATGCAAAGCAGAGTATATGCAGCTCAATACACAGCTATTTCCTACATAATTTCCATGGGTAACAAGAGGGGAGTGACACCACCCCACAGTAGCGAGCTCTGGAGAGAAAGTGCTCACTGTTCAAAAAACGGAAGGAGGGGAACCAGACAACGTGCACACGAGCAAGCAGTATGCACAGATGAAAACAGTTTCAGTGAGGCCATAGCAGAAAAAGAGCTAAGGCTTGCAAAAATGTTAAGGACAAAAAAAATTGATTTTGGGGCACATCTGAAGCAAGAAGATAAATGACAGGATTGTGCCAAGAGATGACAGATTAAAAGAAGAACTTGGACTTTAGTTTGCTTCCAATAAAAAAAAAATGGCCTTCAGATTCGAAGCAAGAAATCCTTAAAAAGTGGAATTTAGGGGCTGGAGGGTTAGCTCAGTGGTTCTGGCACCCGCCTCGCAAGCACAAGGCACTGAGTTTGATCCCCGGTAACCACATACAATGTTGGGCGTGGAGACTCACGCCCACCAACAATCAATACCACATACCACAGTGCCAGGTGTGGTGGCTCACACCTGTAATCTCAGCACTCAGAAGGCAGAGAGAGACAAGAGGATTGCTGAGTGTGAAGCTTGCCTAGGCTACATAGTGAGCTCAGAGCCAGCCTGAACTACAAAGCAAGACCCTGTCTCAAAAAAAAAAAAAAAAAAAAGGAATTTAAAGAATAAGACAGATATGAAGAGATAAATGGATTCTGGTTTATTAAATGAGTTTAAGTCTGTAGATTCAACATAACTGGCACCCTGACTGCCCACTTTATTTTATGGATCATTTTCTTCTTTCCCTGGTTTGGTGCTCAGCTTGCCATGATTGACAGGTCTTTCTGGAATAAATAACCCTTCTGGGTAGGAGTCTACCTGTCCCTTTCCTTTCTGGGACAAAATACCTGACATGCAGAACTTAAAGGAGGAAAAGTTATGGTTCAGTAGTTTCAGTCCTTCATCGTTGGTCCATTGTTTTTAGGCCTATGGTTATGCAGAAATATTACCATGGTGGAAGGTGTAATAAAGAAACACTGCTTACCTCATGGCAGTCAGGAAGCCAAGAAGGAAAACGCAGAGATCGAAGGGCCATGGACCAGATAACAACTAAGGAGGCACCCCAATGACATGCCTCCTTCAAGTGAGCCCCACCTCCTGTTTCCATGATTTCCCAATAATGGTATGAAATTATGGCCTCATCAATGGGTTTCTGGATTAAAGTTAGTCTTGATGAATTCCCGCCTCTAAACACATGAGAACTTGGGGGAATACTTTAGATCTGAACTATAGCAGGGAGTCTCTCCTTAACCACAATCAGACCAGAAGGGGCACGAAAGGGTGAGAACATGCAAGATCAGCTGTGGTATGTGCACAAGGGTATTTTTTTGGTAAGTGTTGTTAACATTTTAGGATGACAGTGAATTAGGCCTTACTGTTGCCAAGCATCTTCTCATCAGAGGTAAGAGATCTGGGAAACCAGCAGGGTTATGGCTTCCCTACTGCTAAGAACTACTTCATGGATACACTTTGGATTCTCTAGTTTCCCATTAAATACACTAAGAGCAACTAAGAAAACCTTGCCTTCTTTTCGGGGAGCTCCACAAATCTTTCCTAGATGCAGACAAGTCTGGAAAGCCTTGGGGAAATCCTGCAAAAGCTCAAGTTGTTAAAGGCTTAGTTCTCAGTATTCTTCTATTGGGAGGTAATGGTAGGGCCTAGAGGGAGGGCTTCTGGTCATTAGGGAGCGCACCCTCGAAGGGGATGGAATAGGATGGCACAACTGCAGACCACTCCTCTTCCTCTATTTTCCTTCCTAGTTTTGCTCCACCAGACGCTGCTGCCATGATGTTCTGCCTTCTCAAGGGCCAAAAGCAATGGAGCTAAGTGACCATGAATCAAAATCCTTCAAACTGTTAGTCAAAATAACCCTTTTCTCTTTATAAGTTGATTTCTCATATATTTGTTACACTAAGGGAAAGAAGACTAATATACTGGATTCTAGCATCCTAGTCCTGTATCAACATCTCCAAAGGATTCCTTTCTTCCTTCATTATGTGCCCACTAATGGAGAATACTTTCAAATTTTGGTCATTGTTTGCATATGACTCCCTGACACTTCGCAGTTATACATTCCCATGTCAACTGGATTTAATCTCCTGATAGATTTTTTTTTTCTCCCAGAAAGTGCTACCCTTTTCCTCCTCCCTTAGGCACTGTTTATGCTCCCCATGGCCCATGACAACAACCACTCCAACTCTAGCTCAGGACATGAGCGAGGCTCATGAGAAAACTTTCAAGACACTGCTTTTCTGTCTGCCTCGGCTTCTGGGCACTGTTCCTCTTCCCCACCATGCGCTACTGCTGCTCTCTACAGCAGCCACGTGTCAACCAACCTCTAGTTTACGGCCACTGAAGGCCATCTCCCTAGGAGCAACACCTTGCTGATTGAACTCTCTAAAAAAAGATTCTAGTTTAGATCACATTTTTTTTTCCTGCCCCTGCCTTCTTTATCTTGCTGTGGATCCTTTGTCCTTCCCGACCTTGGACTACAGTCATTCTAGAACACATGGAAACAAAATTCTCAAGCAACTGCCCATAATCATTTGGCTTCTTGAGGGTCAAAACCTGAGTTTCATTAATCTTTGAAACCTTGGGCAGAAAGTGTCCATAATAATCTGTTGAAAAAACCTGAGAAGAATGATGAAAAATGTTAATCTTTGTTTTTACAGAGGTCAAATTCCAAGAAGCTAAAGATGATTAAGTGTTAAAAGCCTAAAAGAACACATACATTTTTTGTGTCATGAACACTTGGAAGGTAATCACAGGGTCACCAAATAAGTCATATGAAACTGACCAATCTAATTCTGAGGCTATGTATTTAGGTGGCAATAAAACACGTACATAGGTGCAAGCATCACAACCACCCATCTCTAGAATAGTCTCATATTCCCAAAATGAAACTCTACTTAATTACTCCTCATTCTCCCTTCCTCCAGCTCATGGCAACAATATTATACTTTCTGTCTCTATGATTTGATTACTCTAGGTACCTCATGTAAAAGGAATCACGTGTTTGTCCTTGGTGACTGGCTTATTACACTTAGCATAATGTCCTCCAGCCTCTTCCATACTGTAGCATGTGTCAGAATTTCCTTTCTTTTTAAGGCTAACAGTATAACTTAATTTTAACAACTCAAATTTTCTATCTCTGTGTTGTGGAGAAACTGTGGAGTGCAGACAGAGATGGAATGCTGAAGCGTCACCAAATCCACTTCATCTGAGGCAAACTGTCTTGGAAAGTTCCGCAATATTGTTGTCTGGACTCTGACCTGGACAACGTTTCTAACAATGGCTTAAGTGAGGATGCAGGAGAGTGGCCAAGCTAATAACTTGTGAATGACACAAAATTGGACATAATAGCTCTTCTGTTGAATGATGAATATGGGTTCCAATTATGTAGTGTACTGAAACCAAGGAGATGAAATTTAACAACAAGAAACGTAATATTCTAAAATTAGGTGGCAGCACACACACATGCACACACTCGCAACTGTAGAAGCACAGGACGGAGTGAAAAGAAGAGCAACGTGACCAATGCTTGTGGGTTTTAATTGACCACAAGCTCAGTCTGAGTCAACAGTGGGATGTGGTCACTAGACAGATAACTAATGTGCTCCAGTGGTGCATTAATAGAAGCACAATGCTCAGGTCAAGGCAGGAAATAGCCTCTCTGCAGACCTGGATGGGCAGCCTGCTCCTGGAATGTTGTGTTCAGCTACGTGTGATGGTTTATGAGGAATATCTAAAAACTGGAGGCCATTTGGCAGAAGGTGAGTGGTCTGGAACATGTGCTGCCTGTAGGAATCTTAGCAGCTTTCCAGGGACCATACAAAAGAAGACTTTGAAATCTGGAAGGTCTGCTTTTGTGTGCGGCATTAGAAAACGGGATTATCAATCAAGGGGGGGAGTTACAGAAAGAGAGATGTTTATTTAGAAAAACAAAGGACTCCCTTGCAGTTGGACACACAGCTGGATGGGCTGCTTCAGGAGTGAATTCTTCATCCCTGGAGACATGTCATGGTTGCTTTAGAAAGCCAGTCCCTGAGAATTTTGCTCCCTGGGGGATATTTGCCAGTATCCATGGATACTGTTGTTCATTTCAACTAGGGGAGTTGAACAAGTTGAAACGTGCTGCTCTTGGCTTCCAGTAGGTAGAGTACAGGGATGGTAAGCATTCACCAATTCTCAGGACAACACTCTCAAGAAGAAGGAGGCAGTTCAAAATGTTCGTAGTTCTAAGCTTGAGAAACACGTGGAAGGAGTGCTCTGTACTAAAATGCTCTAGAGCAAATTGTCACATTTGCTGAATCTGCAGACTTTTTTCTTTTAACATCACTTGGCAACATTTAAGAGTCCCAGTACTTCACATAGTGACAAACAAGGAAGTTCTCCTGTTTGGCAATCTGAGCTGAGTAGTTGATGTCTTTTTTCAGATGAACCAAGAACTCTCCAGTTACCACAATCTTCACCCCAGGAACTATTTCACACCTCAGATATCTGCCCATGTGACCCCGTGTGCCTTGAGCTTGGTGGTTCTCTACTTCTTGGTATGGAGGCTGCACCCCAATCAAGTTCATCCATTTCGTGGTGCGTGGCCCAGGCACCAGTATTTTTGTAGATCTCCAAAATGGTTCAGAGGTACAGTCGAGGGTAAGGAGCGCTGCTGTAGGTAATGGAACTGTAACTTCTAGGGGGCTGTTCTGAGGTAAACAAACTCACGCTGGGCAAAGTGAACTTTCTAACAGAGAATTTAAGTAGCCCCATGGGGTGCTTTTGAAGAAGATACCAAAGGAATCTGGACTTTGGCATATTTGAAAGAGAGAGGTTCATTGTCCCGGATGTGGGTGACAGTCACCTGGTGATGTCCCCAAAACACAGGTCCAGGCCCCCTGCTGGAAGATTCTACTTCAGAAAAGACAGGTGGGAGATGAGAAGGTATAAACTGAAACGGCTCCCGGATGATGCAGACAGGACACCTAGGGAAGATGCACCCCACAAGAGGGATGACCTCTCCAGCCCCCAGCCTCAGACTCAGCAATGACTCACTCAGGTCTCCGAAAAGAAATCTGTGTAAATCTTCAGATATACACAGAAATAGGGTTGGGGAGTGTTTTATCACATACATTTGAAGTTGCAGGATTCTCTGATTTGCTCTAATATTGAAGCCTAAAGGATTCAAGGAAAAAATGGTTTTCCAGGTTCTAGCTCTTTTTATTTACTTATTTTAACATACTTGACATGTGATGTTTGGTTAAATAACCTTTCATAAAGCAGCTTATGTACTTATATGAGAGTTCTTAGCTTCAAGCAACAGATATTGCTGCTGCCTTCTTTAAGCTTGGATATTGAACAGTGTAAGCAGGTTTTAAAATATGCCTGCCTTGTAATACAGCAGTGTGGTGACTTATTATGCAGTCATTAGACATTATCAAACAGATTAAACTGTATTGCTGTGTGAAGATGTCAACAATGTAGAAATGTAGAGACTTAGATTGTGCAACAGGATATGATATGATACAATTTATTCTTACGATGCCATATATTTATATTATTTACATAATTGGTTCTATGTAAAATCTGGAAAAAAATTTACAACTTCAGCCTAAACTCATACTGT
The DNA here is from genome assembly GCA_004025085.1 of Thryonomys swinderianus. Lineage (NCBI taxonomy): Eukaryota > Metazoa > Chordata > Mammalia > Rodentia > Thryonomyidae > Thryonomys > Thryonomys swinderianus. Next base: position 2,756 of record PVIC010040019.1, on the reverse strand, counting down.
ATTAAAAAGACTAACTGAAAATGGATCATCATCTTAAATATATGTTAAATACAAAAGGTATTTTTAGATATAAAAATTTTCCTTTCTTCTTTTTGTAATAGGGAATTGGGCCCAGACATTTAACACTGAACTACAACCTTGGACTATTTTTTATTATTTTATCTTGAGATGAAGTCTTGCTAAATTGGTCAGGCTGGGTTTGGACTTGTAATTCTTCTGTCTCAGCTTCCCAGAGTTCTGATATTATAGGTATACAAAACCACCACAGCTAGTCTTAAATTTAAAATTTTTCCCAAAAATGAGAAAAATACTAAAGATATACATTAACACCCAAAGCATAATTTGTAAAAGGAAAAATTTGTACATTTGACTTCATTGAAATTAAAACTTGGTTCAATAAAGACCCTGGGAAGATAATGACAAAACAAAGTTTAGACTGAAACAAAATACTTCCAAATCATCTTGTACAACCAAGGACTAGTAGCCACAATATATAAAGAATTCTCTAATACTCAGTGGTTTCAAAAATAAAGTTAGAAAATGAGCAAAAGGCATAAAAAGACATTTTACCAGAAAAGGCCATGCTCTTGGAAAACAAGCACAAGAAAAGACATAAAACAGCATTACCCATCATGAAAACATGTTAAAGCCACAATATGGTGTTGCTTTATATACCTGTCAGAATGGCTAAAATAAAAGCCAATGGAAACACCAAATGCTGCTAAGGATGTGGAAGAAGTAGAGCTCTTACATAAAATGGTACAGCTACTCTGAAAAGCAGTTTGGCTGCTTTTGTCTTTTTCTTTCTTTCTTTCTTTCTTTTTTTTGAGATAGGGTCTCACTTTGTAGTTCAGGCTGGCCCTCAGTTCACTATGTAGCTCAGGCAAGCCTTGAACTCAGCAATCCTCCTGCCTCTGCCTCCCAATTGCTGGGATTACAGGTGTGAGCCACCATGCCTGGCACTGTGGTGTGTGGTACTGATTGCTGGTGGCCTGTCACCACACCTGGCATTGTATGTGGTTTCTGGGGATCGAACTCAGGACCTTGTGCTTGCGAGGCAGGCACAAGAACCACTGAGCTAAATCTCCAGCCCCTGGCTGTTTCTTTTAAGGGTAGCACTTAATCACCATTTGATGAGCAATTGATCTCTTTGCCATTCATTTATCCAGAAAAATAAAAACTTACATCCACACAAAAACCTGTACACAAATTTTCATAGCAGCTTTATTTGTAAAGGCAAACAGGAAACACCCCAAAGTCCTTCAGTGGGTGAATGATTAAAGAAATTGTGACATGCCATACTGTGGTCAACACAGGTCTAAAAGCTGATGTATGTGTGAGCAAGTTTGGGTTTCCAGAGAATTATGCTGAGTGAGAAGGGCAGAGACAACAAATTGGAGGGGGATGAGGCTGTCAAAGGGTGGCATGGAGGATCCTTGTGATGGTGGAACTGTTCTGGGTGCTAACTATGGTGGTTGACACATGAACATAGGCTAACACCAAGTTCACTAGACTCACATGCAGGTGAGCGCCATAAAAAAATCTGAGTAAGGTCAGTGGATTGTGCTAATGCCAATATCTGGGTTGTGATACAGTATAGTAGTTTTGCAAAGTGTCACATGGGGGGCACCAGGGAAAGCTACATCTCTTTGTATTATCTCTCACAACTACATATGACTCTATAAATATCTCAAAATAAGAATTTTAACTATAAAAGAAAAATGTACAGTATGAAAATCTCCACAGGTCAGGATTTTATGAGAAATTTAGATTGCAAAAACATAAGATATGATATTATTTATTTTTATAATCTTGTGTTTTTATATTAATAGTTACATATAAAATCTGGGAGGTTTTATCCCAAAGTGATGACAGTGAATTTTTCTGGGTGGAGAGATTTTTGGGATAATTTTAATTGTAACTTTCTACTTTTTTTAAAATTCTGCTTTTTAATTTAGATACATGGATTAGTGGGGTGAAAGATCAGCATTTCAAAAGAGAATTAAAGGCTGTGTGATTCATAGATTCACTGAGACGGCTGGAGAAAGCGGAAGTTAGAAGAGCCGGGGGGTCTTGTTAGTAGGAATTTCTGGCCAGGTCCCTAACAGGAAGTCTGCCCATGATATCTGTCTGGTATGTGACTGCTGCTGCCTCCCTAAGATTAACTTCAGCTCCCCATTCCCATCATTGGCAACAGACTTCTGATGCACTCATGACCTCTACTATGCTGTGTCTATAACTTTAACCTTGGTACAGCTGCCATTGCCAGAGAGAGAGACAGACACACAGAGACAGAGACGGAACACAGACACAGAGAGAAGACAGAGATGGACACAGAAACAGAGACAGACTGACCCTTGTAATTCTTGCTTCCTGTGTCCTCTGCTTCTGCCTCAAAGTCTGAAATAGGTGCACAGACAACTCCTAATGTTTTCAGGGTTTGGAGCAAGAGCCCAAATAGAAGTTGACATGCTACAAAACTAAGCATTTAAAAGTAATGAGCCAAGGGCTGGAGATTTAGCTCAGTGGTTCCAGCTCCTGCCTCGCAAGCACAAGGTCCTGAGTTCAATCCCAGTAACCACATACAATGCTGGGCGTGGTGACTCACACCCACTAGCAATCAATACCACATACCACAGTGCTGGGTATGGTGGCTCACACCTGTAATCCCAACACTTGGGAGGCAGAGGCAGAAGGATTGCTGAGTTCCAGGTTTGCCTGGGCTACATAGTGAGCTGAGGGCCAGCCTGAACTAA
>PVIC010040018.1:0-16850 GCA_004025085.1 Thryonomys swinderianus | reverse complement strand
CTGAGTTCGATCCCCGGTTACCACATATAATGCTGGGCGTGGTGGCTCACGCCTGTAATCCCAGCACTCGGGAGGCAGAGACAGGAGGATTGCTGAGTTCGCGGCGGCTTGCCTGGGCACCATAGTGAGCTCAGGGCCAGCCTGAACTACAAAGCAAGACCCTGTCTCCAAAAAAGCAAAAAAAAAAAAAAAAAAAAAAGAAATCAGAAATCATCCTGGTAAGAAAAGTAAGAATATTTAAATCTGAAATCCAAAACCATATGACAGATCATATTTCTGCTTCTGGAAGGCCCCTTCTGAATATATATTGGTGCCATGGTATGCATCTTTTACCCTCTCATTTATTTTTGCTGGCAATGCTCCCATCTCAGAGTGATCTATAATTTCTATCACAGAAGTGTAGGACCAAACGTTGGAAGAGAGCTGAGGAAGACAGTTCAGAAGACCTTCACAGGGAGCACCAGGCAGTCTGAAAAGATAAATAGCAAGGGGCAAAGGAGAGAGAAATAAGACTGTGTGGTCCAACTGTGTTCAGTCATCCCCAGTCAGCGACTTCAGTCTGACACCCTAGCATTCTCACAGCATGGATGCTTCACCTGCCCTGGCTCATCTGGGCTGACTAGAGCTATTTAGCATGGCAGCACTTGTCCCTTGGATTTTCTGCCCAGGCTCAGCAGGTCTACAAAAATCATTGGGATTTGGATGAGGAAACTGCAAGGGACTCAAAATCTATTTTCAACATTTACTGAGCACTTACAATGACTTGGCCACAGATATTGGCATTAAAATACAGAAAGGAATAAGATAGAGAATCTGCCTTCAAGGAGCTCATTCATGTTCTAATGGAGAAAATAGAGAAGTGATGAAAACTATACCACACAATGCAGCAAATTTTATAATAGCCTGTGGCACACAAGGAGGGAGGGACCAACGCTCTGGACAGATCATTGGGGAAAACTTGAACTGAGCTTTCAAGAATAACCAGATGTTCCCCCAAGCACCTAGGAGGAGACAAGCACTCACGATGGTAGAAATAATATGGTGCCAGGGCAGAGAGGTACGCACATATGTAAAAACAACTTTAGATAGTTTGCTATGGCTGAATCTCAAAATACAAATGACACTGTGAGGAAAGAGGACTGAAGTGAACAAGAACCAAACCATGAAAGACTTTGTACGCATTAACAGCAAGAAATGTGTCACCTATCCTGTGGTGGATACATAGCTATTGAGTGATTTTGAGACACGGGTTGAAAAAATCTCTCTAGTGAAAGCATGAACAGTGGTTTGGAGATGGGTATGAATGGAACCCTGTGAATTTAAGAAAAGCCGGATTAAAGCAGTAATAGCAGGGACTGGGGAAAATGATCTCAATATATTTTAGGAGATAGGCTCAATAAGAGTTAGTAATTATCAGGATTAGAGAATGGAGGAAGAGTCAGCAGTGCTGATTTCCAATTTAGTCAGATATATGACCAAAAGACCATGGGATGAATAGAGAACGCAAAAGGAAGAGGAAAGTTTGGTAAGGGATACAGAAAAATAGTGAGTTTAGTTTTAAACTTTTTGATTTTGACATACCCATAAGGCATCCAAGTAAATTCTACTGGGAAATTGGATGTCACATGACAACTCTTCATAGGAGAAAGTTTCAGCCTATTGAGATGAGGGTTAGGGCTGTGGGTATGGGTGAAGTTGCACAAACGTTGAGATTACCAGCAAAGAGTTTTCATAAGACAGTATCTCACTTTCCTGCATTAATAATAGTGAGATATGGTCCAAAAGAGTGGAAAATTCAAGGTCTATTCATATGTGTTTGAAATGCATTCTAACAATAGGGCTTCATAAAAGTAGATTACCTCACGATTGTGTTTTGCTAAAGCCAATATTAAAAGTGACTGATTCTCTTTTCAAGAACCAGTTGTATAGTGAGGTAATTTGGACTCATAAAAGTGTTTTCCGGGCATGAGGAGACTGCCAACCAGAGATGAAAAATAAGCCTCAGGTGGTTCAGAGAGCATAGTGAACAGATCATTAAAAGTTAATCCTAACGTGCTGGGCGTGGTGGCTCACACCTGTCATCCCAGCACTCGGGAGGCAGAGACAGGAGGATTGCTGAGTTCAAGGCTTGCCTGGGCTACATAGTGAGCTCAGAGACAGCCTGAACTACAAAGCGAGACCCTGTCTCAAAAAGGAAAAAAAAAGTTCATCCTAACATACTTTATTGGGGCATTTGGAATCAGTATTAAAAGGACGCACTTCATGTCCCCACATCACAGACAGACAAACTGAGGAAGAGTGCTACATTACTGTTGGTTGTTGTTATGCAGCTAAGTAAAACAAAGAGCAGAATGTTTCACTTTCAGGTTCTGTTATGTAAAACTAAACTCCTTGTTTTGAGCAAGAAAAAAAATTAAATGGTGGGAAGATTATCCTGTGGTAATTACCTTTTTAAAATCCCTTTTTTGTGTGTGTCTAGGAATCATACATAAAGGAAATGGAGAAAATATGTTCATTTCCCAGCAACCCCCAGTTATAGCAACCATAATGGGTAATGGACACCAAAGGAGTGTAGCTTGCACCAACTGCAATGGCCCAGCTCACAACAACAAACTCTTTGCTCCTGTTGCCTTAGCTGCCGGCCCTGATGGCAGTGTGTATGTCGGTGACTTCAATTTTGTAAGGCGAATATTTCCCTTAGGAAACTCCGTTAGTATTTTGGAATTAAGGTAAGTCTCATCTAATCTCTATGTTTGCCTAGTGGATCTAAAAAGAAAAAGAAAAAAAAAGCAAGAACAAGGTAACCCAAAGAGACAATGTCTTGCCAGAAAGTATAGAAAATGCAGGCGCCAATAGGATAGCCCTAAATTGCAGGACTAGCAATAAGGGTCAATGTGCCCTTTTCTCCTACTTGAAGAAACCTTTTAGCTTTGCTTTGGAGAACCCAACAATATTAACATTCCTGTATTTGAAGCCTCCTCTGTGTACACTGTTGTCACTGACATGGATCTCAATACTTCCAAGTGGTCAGGTAAGTAACTCACTCACTGGTGGCCATTAACACTCAAATAAAAAATATCTATTCCATGATGGCAGATAGAGCTATTGCCAGAACCTAAATTCTTCAGATCCAAGCCTCTGAAGAAGAAAAAGTCTATTTTTTCATGACATGATGAAGAAAGACGAATGATTTGTCTGCCTTTAAAAACTAACTCTGTGACAATTAAAGCATGTTCTTATTTCATTCTAGGAATTTTCTTAAAAGTGCAAAAATGTTAACCTTTTTGTAAGGAGTTTGTCTTTTGTTATCCCATATCCTGAAGTTTGCATAAAGATTATAGCTAAATGGATTGTGGCTTCATCAGCTTATTTCTTGCCCATCTGAGGCTATAAAATACATATCCCCTGGAGTACAAGAAAAAGAACATCCACCCCCATCCCATTAGGGATAAATAAACCTGCTTCCTCTCTTCTGGGTAAACTCAATGAGTTTCTTTTCTAATTGATTATGAAAGCTTTCACCCTGACACATGCCTCTGGAAATTTAAGCTCAAAGTTTCTCTGCATTCCAAAAGATTTTTGATGCCATCCCAGGAACCGTTCCATAAAATCATCTTTACCTCAGGAATCTTTTCAGAACCTCAAAAATAGTGACTGAGATAGCAGACCACACTGAAGAAAATTGCATGTTCACAATACTGTCAAGGCAGTTCAGTTAATCTTAAGTGTCAAACTGACCAGATTAAGAGACTCCCTAAGCAGCAATTGGATCATAGATCCAGTCTATAGATCATAGAGTCCACTGTACTCATCAGTGGACTGCTCCACTGGTACTCATAGCTAAAAGTGCTATGAGGAGAAGGGGTACAATTGTAATAACTGAGGCCATACCTCTGGGGGTATTTCTTCTCTGGCACACTTGCTTTGTGCTCTGATCCCTGAATACCATGAGTCTAGCTGCTTTGCCTAACCATAGCCTTCCACCATGATGTTTCTGCCTTGGAGCCAGGCAAATATGGGCCAAATCAACCATTTCATCTTCCAGGTTGAGTATGTCAAGCATTTTGTCCCAAGAAAGAGAAATCCAGCTAACACAAAAGGTCAGTCAAAATTCAGGAGAAGCCTTGAGTTAGTTTTATTTAACATCTATATTCACTGTAGCATGGAAATTTGAACTTATAATGGCATTCCTCAAATTTTTTCAGATTGTCATATTCAATTTGGTATCTACGTCCCTTTTCCCAGATTTATTCCTTCACACTAGGCTGAGGAAATCTTCTAGTCCCAACCCCAATCCAGTTTTCAAATTAATTCATTCCAGTTTTAATGCATTTCTTAATTATAATTGCAAACACGGTCATAGGGAGGAAAGCTGTTAACGCCCTCAGCTAATAAAAAATATACTGTTAGTCTTTATAAAGATGAAACACACCAGCAAATGCAGAGAGGCACTAATCGTAGTCCTCTACCATAATCAAATATTCTTATACCTCAAGATGCTACACCTCATGAGGACTTGTGATTTCCAGTAATATATCTATTTGGGCACCTACTTACTGGAAAATCAACCAGAAGGCCAAGATGCTTATATCCCTGAATTTAGAAATGATTTATACAACATTTTACATTGTCTTCAAACCCCTTAGGGTGTTTAGAACATCTACATGATGCCAAATGTGGATGGAAGCGGTGAGCAATACATTTAGCATCTGGACATTTTCAGTCATGCAGATCCTGGCTGTCACATAGACAAAGATCTTGTCTTCCTTGAGCTTGCAGAATTAATCCTGCAATGCCTGTATAGCCAATCCCTGTGTGCCAGACTCCTCAAAGGAAAATAGTAAAGTTATCTATAAAAATAATACAAAGAAGCACCAGCTAAGTTTAGTCCTATCCTTGCGGATTTAAATGTAGATTGACTTAACATGGAAACATTGACCTCTATTGATGAGACACTCTGTTGGTCAAAGATCCTTAACAATTCAGAAATTTGCATTTTAGTTCCTAGTACCTTATGTCCTTCAACATGACGTTATTTAGTAATTTGAAATATAAAGTAGAATTACTTGAACCTTACTTGTGATTTTATCAGTATGGAGAAAAGTTAATTTCCTGGCAGTTTGAACTCTTGTCTAATGCCTCTATTCATTTTTACCCCATAACATCATTTTCCCTCCTTGTCTTAGATCTTCAGGCACAGAGGCCTACACTGTATGTCATGAACTCATAAACCCAGTCTTTCTCACTTAGTCCAAATCTCCCTAGCTGGCTTTTATGACATGTGATTTTTTAAAAATAATTTTGCTTAACATTTTTTCTTAGACCCAGATTTCTATGAGAATCTACCCAAGGTTATGGGCCCTTTCCCTGACAAAGCAACCACTCAAACAAATAATCACTCAAAATTTCCACATATTGCTGGGCATGGTGGCTCATGCCTGTCATCCCAGCATTTGGGAGGCAGAGACAGTAGGATTGCTGAGTTCGAGGCTTGCCTGGGCTACATAGTGAGCTGAGGGCCAGCCTGAACTACAAAGTGAGACCCTGTCTCAAAAGAAAAAAAAACATTTCCATGTATGGTTAATGTGGTCACATTTTTCCCACCTTTAATCCCTCCCCATTGCAACAGCAACCAGTCCCTGTACCAAAGCCCTGTCACCTGTCACCTACTCATGGTAAGGGTCTCTTATATTAAATTTAACAACAACAACAACAACAACAACAAAATACTCTCTTCTCTATTCCAACACTCCTATGATTGCCTATCAGAGAAGTAAGCTGATTGGATACATATGATGATGTTCATCCAATTGACAGATAGCTCTATTTGACTATATACTCAAGATCATCAAGCCAATTTGTATTAGCACACATTATCTGTTATGTTTACCCAGAAATTAATATAGTTATTAATAGACTCACTTTTTTCAAAAAACATTTATCCTGACTAGTAGCTTATGTGTGTGTGTTGAATCTTTCAAAGACAATTGGTGGATTTAACTATTTGCTTTTTAACTTTTACAAATTTAAACTTACTAGAGAAGAATAACTTGATTTAATAAGCCCATGTGATCTTCAGAACCATATTACTGAATTCTGCTGTGTTTAGATAGAAACTTGAGTTTTGTTGTTGTTGTTATTAAGACCAGTTAATTTAATTGCCCTTACCCTATGCACATTAGTCATTTGAGTTGGTTGAGTCATCTGTTTCCTTGGAAACACAGACCAATATAGACATATTTATTGGTTAATCAAAATTGTGACTATAGCAATAGTTTTAACAGATCATTATAGAACACAATGGAGAACTTTCTAGATATTGACCTCCTGTCATATTATACATCAGGTAATGTAATTACTTTGTACTCTACTTCTTTATCTATAAATTTTAATTCAAGTTTATATTCTTTAACTCTTTTGTATGTCTCATACACTTTAGCTTGTTTTAGATCCACAAATGTGTAATTCTCAGCCCAGTGTTTGATGACATTTTGAGAGGACACAAAGTTTGCCCCTGATGGATGCCTTTCTCTACTTCCTTTTGTTTCACATTTGGCCCACATTTAACAATTGCAGATGCCCCTTGACATTCTAGAGATTGGAAGACTGTAGACTTTTTCCAATTTTGTCCCTCCTGATCCAGAGTATCTCCAACTGAGCTTCTTTCACCTGACCTCAAAATAACTTAATTTTCATTGCTTACCAACCATGTATCCTCTTGTGTTGGTTCCTGATTTGCTGAACAAAGAATGGAAAAGTCAATAATACCATTACCTTTAGATATCTGCCAAGAAGCATACTATTTCTTGTTATTCAAGTCTATAGTATTCCTTTGCCTATTTTCTAGGATCTTATAGTATAACTGGAAGTGATTTGTTCATTATTTTTAAAATCCTAATCCTGTATATTAAGATAATAAGCGTGAAGGAGTTGCAAAAATATATTATTGGAAGAAATTTAAAAGTAGATTCAGATCTATGCAGGATAATTTAAGACTTCATTTCCTTAGAGATTTGCTCCACATGTGAATACAGACACACACACACACTCATCTCAGTAACACAAAAGTAACAAAATACATATGTGAGTTTAATGTTAGAAAGATCTGTAGAGGTATCAGGTCTAATATCATTCCCAGTCTATGTCTGACAGTTTGTCATCTCTGTTTTGATCTCTTTCAATAATGTGAACTTTAAATACTTCTAAAGAAAACCAGTTTCATCTTTGGGTGCCTCTGCTAAAAAAATCCCTTCTGTATATTCAACTAATATCTATTTTCATAAAACATCTGCTTAAGAGTGGTGAATTTTAGCATCTGAGACAGCCCAGGAATCACTTACCTCTTTTACTGGACAAACATTCCCAAGTGAGAAGAAAGATATCATAAGTTCTTAAGCTTTTTCTTCTTCAGTTCAAGCATTGTCAAGTCCTTAAACTATTTGTCATCATTATGATTGTTTTTTATTAATCATGAGCTTAGAGCCACTTTACAGTTTTCTTAAACTAAGAGGGATAATTATATAAGTAATATAGGAGACATCATATCAAGAGCCTTGCAAGAATTCAAATATGCGATATCCCCTTTCTCCCTTCTCATCTCCAAATTTCACAGTTCTATTAGAAACTCCATTAAGTATAACTGGAAGTTACACTTCCAGTTATTCATTATTTTTTAAATCCTTTGCTTCTATTTTTTGGAATTCTGTTATTCTCAGGGTATTTATTTTATCCTTCTCTTAAAAATGGAAAAGAAAGGAAAATGAGAACTGGTAAATTCTTCTTGGTACCCTGAGTCATTTGGACTCAACAAATGTCAACGTGACATGAAAATTTCTCTTGAGATTTTGCTTTATTCCAATGACTGGTTAATATTTCTTGCATTGTTCTCAGGACTTGACTCCTGTCATGGACTGGAAATGCAGTAGATCTAAAGGTAGCACCCATTTAGGGACAGTTAGCATGCTGAGGGGCAGTGGAACTTGTAGAGCATTCGGCTGAAAGAACAAGTGGAACCAGGGCTTTGGAGAGTTCTGCAAATAACCAATGAATGGCCAGGAACCTATCCTTTCCACAGCGCTGAAGCTACAAACGTTAGAAATACTGCATGTGGATGAAATAGATGATTATCTTCTGAGATTGACCCTATGTATTAGCAGTGACACTCAAAAGTTTCATGCACCTCACCCATTGGTTAACTTCATTGTCCAAAGTTTCACTGATCATCCTAAGTGTCTAAAATTTGCATTCTAAAACAATGCTTTGAATTAAGATATAATATCTCTTAGAGTCCCAACATAGGCTTTTTTTCTTAGAATGGCCCATCAAACTAAAATTATTCATTAGTCTATGCACATGCATTCATTGGTCAGATTGCTTCTCACAGAGACCACTTGCTAGAAATAGGACTTTAAAGCACAAGATGGATCATTTGTGATATGGGTGAAGGACAGAGCCAGAGGATGGGGAAAGTTGGTCCTCGATATTCATTGCTAGGGTGAGAAGCCCTAAGAAGTCAGGGGTAAGCAAGAATGAGCACTGGGTTTACAAAGGAAGAAGACCATGGAAAGACAAGCAGAGAAGGCAGTTCTTTGTTTGCCACCAGGTATACCTGGCTAAGAATAAGAAAAGAAACCAAGGAGAACATGCAAAACACATAAAGTATTGCTGCTGTAGCAAGCCATTCAAATTCCTATGATTCCAAATCATTAGACAATAGCTCCAACATGGGTATATTTCCTATTTTCCATTGTTTACCTAACAAAAATATAAAAGTAACATATAGTAAATTATATTAAATGAAGGAGGCCAGGTAAAAAAAGGATATATGTGATTCTATCCATGTGATATATCCAGAATAAACAAATCTATAGAGACAGAAATCAGATTTTTAATTGTCTAGGACTGAGGGAGGAGTGAATTGGAAGTGACTGTTAGCCCAACAGTACTGAATTTCTTTGCAAGATAAGAATGTTCTGGAACTGGATAATAGTAACAGTTACCCAATTTGGAATGTATTGGAAACTGCTGACTATCTGTTAGAAGCATGAATTTCATGGTATATCAATCATGTCTCATTAATTTTCTTTTAAATGAAAAAGAACAGTAGATGGCCCTTTCCATAATTTGTATCCTGAAAAAAATCAAAGATCAATCCACAGACCCTATCATTAGGAGCATCTCTTGATCTAAAAAGATTTGCAGTTACGCTCCTTCCTCCTCCTCACTCATGGCAACCTTCAAGTCAGTCAGTTGCCAGGTGTTTATGCCCACAGAGAGGCCCAAGCACTTGTGAAGCGCTCACACATGGGCACCTCAGCATGGAGTCAATTACGAGCTAGACAGCAAGCTGACTTTGGTGGTGGCTCAATCTTAAATCCTTAAGTAAAAGTAATTCTGAGACAGAACAAGGTCACACACTGGAAATAAATTCCGTCATTTTCACTTCCTCCCTCTGAGATGTTAATGAGAGAAGCTACTCTGCATAATATGGGACATCTTTCCAAATTCACAGTGACATTATTGGCAGGATCAGAAGCAGCTGCAAGAAAATCAAACCAGCCTCCTCCCTATTCCTCACCATGACCTAAGAATTTCAAAGCCCTTTGTAGCCACACAAATGGGTCTTTCTAGCATTTTCACAACTAAACTTCCTCCAGGTGAATTGACTGTGTTACAGTGATGAGAGCCAGCCTCAAGTACACTCACCCCATAATTTAGAGGCACAAAAGCAAGCAAGTGTGTAAAGAGACAGAGAGACTGGAAAAGGTGCAAATGCCTGAGGCCAGGTTTTCAATCAGATCTCAGCATGTTTACTGGGTGACCTTGTGGCCCCCCACAGGATGCCTAAGCTTTTGAGATGCGCCACAGCAACAGAGAGGTCAGTGAACTGACCTGTGGCCCAGCTAGTAAAATCCCAGAAAGGTTCTTTTTCAAGAGTTGAATCCATTTTAGTCGAGGGTTCAAATGAAATAATTTTGTATCCTTTCTTCTTCCACGACATTCGTAAGAGTAAAAATATTTTCTAGTTTAGAAAAAAGGGTTGTTATCTTTGTGTTTTCAAAATGACACAAAGCCCAGATTTAAAATGATTTTAAAATTAAAATGACAGTATTTCACAGATGATTATAGCCTTTTAAATCCCAGCAGACTTGACCCACAGTCAAACCTGTATACAGACTGTGGCCCTGTGTGAGAAGCTTCGTGCCCAGTTGCAGAGTGAACTGCCCTAGGCACTACTCCTTGCCAAGGGGCTCCGAGATGAGGGGCTGCCAAACTGTTCTGCTTTTTCTAGGCTGACAGTTCTGTTTCGCCCACCCTGGTTGCCCCCTCAGGGCATGGATGGTTGGAAGACACAGGCTTTAATGGGTGATGTAGGGAATGTTTTATTGAAGCTGTTTTGATGCGGCAGTTTTAATCCCAGAGAAATTTTTGTCATAGTCTAAGAAAAAGCCTTCATATCTTCAACTTGCTGAGAAGCTTCCTGATGTTGTTATGCAATATGCACAATAAATATCCCAAAGATAAGGGGCTTAACGTCAGGGTTAGAAGGTCTGTCTAACACAGAACTTGATGACAAGCCATAGTGATTTTACATTTTGATAGGGTGGCTGTCGAAACAATTTAGAATGACCAAATCATTTGCAAGGACTGTTCCTTCAACTTCTAGGCCAGTGGTTCTTATGGTGAATCTTATTCTGTATCAGAATCACAGTTTGTCATAAATAAAATCCACAGGCCTCCAGTCTCGTATCAGGACTCTGATTTAAGGACTGGGGAGAACACTAGGAAACTGCACACAGGCATGAATTCAAGTGACTCTGATGAAGATGGTCCAGGCAGAACCTTCTGAAAAAGTTGCCTGAGAACTAGGCTTATGCACTAAACAAGACATTAAACAACTCCTGTCCCACCTTAGGAGGAGAAGCCTGGAGAGTTTGGATTGTCTTTGGTTACACAGTCAACTAAATGGTCCCTGGAAAGTCTCGCTAATTATAGCAAAAAGAGTTAGGAATTGGTATATCTGGACTTGGTTTGTTGAATGATACTGATGGCTCTCTGTTTGCTTTTACTTGCCATTCGTGGATACCTTATGCATCCTAGAAACAGAGATACCAGACATAGGTAAGCAAATCACATGGGATGCTGCCTATGTCCCTTCCTAACCTAGGAGGTTACCTTCTAATAATGTGCTAACAGGGAAATGTTGCTTCCTAAATGTGGTTAAAAAATAGTGAGAAAGTCAATTTGGAACTTATGATGCAGGTAAGTGTCTTCAAGAGAAGAGGGCTGCCTCACTAAGGAGGAATTTGCTGGAGAAACAGCACATAAGGAAAAGAAAACAAGGTAAGTGAACGCGGACCATTCATTATGGTGTGGAGAAGCAAGGCTGTCTCATCATGTTTCCCTAAGGTGACATCACAAATGAGTCCACAAGTTCATCTCTCTTCCCTGAAGTGATGTCACAAATGAGTCCTTAAGTTCAAAAGATTTCATGTTTTCACGTTGCAGGTAGATTAGTAATACAACAATCCTTCTAGGTTCAACAATATAGTTGACAAGTGTGTTAAGAGTGACAACGCTCTTTAATATTCTTTTTTCTTTGCTGTAACCTCATGGTTTCTCTTCCTATGGGGGGAAAAAACAGTAATAGGAAAATCTACACTGACCATTTACTGCTTACAGACACTGCCACACATTGCTCTAAAATTAATCAAAGTGAGTATTTCCATTCAATTTATTCAAATATTACAGTTGTCAAAACTGTTCTAAATTCCTGAAATTGAAAGGAGAGAATTAAATTTGTGCACTTCCAAATGGCAATTATCATAATAGTGGCATCAATAAGATTTTTAATTTGAACTGTATTTGGGAGCTACCTCCCTCTCTCTTTCCTTTCTTTCTCTTTCTTCCTTCCTTCCTTCCTTTCTTCCTTCCTTCCTTCCTTCCTTCCTTTCTTTCTTTCTTTCTTACTTTCTTTCTCTCTTTTTTCTTTCTTTTTTTTCTTTTCCTTTCTTTCTTTTTCAGTCTTTCTCTTTCTTTCTTTCTTTCTTTCTTTCTCTCTCTCTCTCTCTCTCTCTCTTTCTTTCTTTCTTTCTTTCTTTCTTTCTTTCTTTCTTTCTTTCTTTCTTTCTTTCTTTCTTTCTTTCTCTTTCTTTGTGCCAGAGATCAAAATCAGGACCTTACACTTTCCAGGCAGGCACAGTACCACTGAGCTAAATCCCCTGTCCCTGAAAGCTACCACTTTCTAAATTCCAAAGAACAAGATCACCCTTGCTACTTTGACATAATTTATTTCTTAAGCAAATTTAGCTGTCAGAGTGCTTACTGACAAAGACTTGCACAGTATTAATTGTAAGCATTAATTGTCCATTTAACAATCTATGTGATTTTTAACTTACATGCATGAAGTAGTCTTCACTAACTTGAAGGGCACTGCTTGAATGTAAAATTAACTAGAAGGTGACAGTAAGTCTAACACCAAATTATAAAAAGTAAAACCTTCACATATTTCAAAATGCCATGGGCATTTAGACACAAGGAGTTAAAGCAAATTAGAAAATTGGAATGTAGTACAGTGGTTTTTCTTTCTCAGGTGTGGCATGTTTTCAAAAAGTAGAAATCATTCTCAAAAGAGCTGAGGTGCCCGTTGGGAAATAGCAAAAAAAAAATTCAAACCCATGTAGTGGACGTTCCTGACTGTTGGCTGTCAAGAAAATAACATTAATCAGGTTTGAATTTGGTATGTTGGCTGTTCCATTTTCTAAAAGGCAGTGTACACACACACACACACACACACACACACACAAAGGCAATACACAAAGTTTGAGAAAAAAAGATTGCTGAACAAAATAAAGCACATAACTCAGAAGGCAGCAACATCGGTTATTCTCCACTTTCAGAACAAGAACATTCTATGGTGCTTTGTACACAGAGTCACATACCATCCAATCTAATCTTGGTGAGGCCCAGACTTGTTAGTGACTCTCAGCAAGCCTGCTAGTGTATGGGTTTTCCCAGCTGAGATTTGAGAAGAATGCTAATTCTAAGTTTTCTCACAGGCACATTGGAGATATTCAATAATGAATGAATGTAATGCATTCCAAAGTACTTTTGTGGGGATAACATTTCTCTTGGAAAAATAGCCTATGGACTCTTCCTAAACAAAGCAAGATTAATCTGGCTCAGCTGAAACTTCACAAGCTGGGAACAAAGTATTGCAGGGTTTTTGTTGTTGTTGTTGTTTTTTGGTTTTTTTGAAGAGGGATTATAATCCCTTCTTTATTTTAGAAAGCTCTAAACACATTGGGGAAATTTTGCTCTGAAGTAAGAACTGAATGAAATATATTAAAATAGTCATGCAAACCCTTTATTTAAGAAGTGTTTGCTGCAGAGATGCCTTGTTTAATAAAATTGCCAAAACATTGCTGGAATGTGTTGAGGCCTTTACCATCTATGTTCAGAATCTAAAATGGTGGTTCCAGGGTTGAAGAACTCCCTGGAATCTACTGGATAACCTTATCTTGATGCAGGTAAGTAGAAAAAAAATCAAGTATTCTGATTGGACCTAATTTTTTTTTTCCAATGAAAACTGTAAACTGAGTCTCACTTTGGTATTTGCCACCATTGTTATTATTATTATGAACAACAGGTATGAATATGCTTAGAGAGCAAGTACAATGAGGAGAATGCCATTCTTAAAGGTCTTATTATTCTGATGACCTATTTCCTTTTCATTTTGCTTGGCTAGATAGCCAAGACCTGAATCTTTTAAATCTTGATTTCATGTCTACAGCCAGTTTAGTTTGACACTTACTCAACAGCAGTCCTGTTAGGCATTCTGTTTGTACCCAAAGACAAAGTGATCATGAGTATGGTTCCTTATTGCAAAGAGCTTATAGTGTAGTTGGAGAGGAGGGGGAGGGGAGAAAGAGAGACAGAGACAGACAGACAGACAAACAAACAGGTAGACAAACAAAAAGAGAGAAGTACTTATTTCCAGTATCCAGATCTTGGCTACTGATACAGTTTTTCAATAAAAACAACAAAGGGTCCTTGGAGAAATGGCTGATTCTATGATTGAGGTAAGGGTTATATAAAATGAATCTGGATCATCTCATAATGCTAGAAAGAAATACTGCCTCAGTTAGATCAAGGTTAACAACATCAATAATAAAGTTATGGTGATAGTTTGTACCCTTGATATGACTTGATCAAAGTGACACTTATCAGACACGTTAGAGAAACATCTCCACAGTACTCCCCAAAACTGTTAAAATCATCAAAACCAAAAAAAAGTAAGAGGCTGTCACAGACCAGAAGAGCCTAAGGAGACAAGAATTATTAGATATAACTTGGTATCCTGGATTCAAGGAATAATTTCCCTTTAATTTTAATTTGTATTAGTGCATGTTTACAGTATATAATGCTTGCATTCATTGCTATATGGACATAATACATTTTAATTCTTTCTATATACCTTTCCTGTCCTCCTTCCATCCACTTCCTCCATCTATTGACTGCCTTACCATTTTCTAAAGATCCATACACTTGCTTCCTACTATCTACCTTTTATTTGAAGCAATATTTTTTAAATAATGTTAACACAATGTAATAAGTGCTACTATTTTCACAAGTTTCTCATTTCTTTCCATCTACCTCTTCCATGATAACTCTTGGACTTGTAAGAGTCATACCCTTTTTATTTATCAGTCTCCCCCACTAGAGTATGAGTTTCATGAAAAATCAGGTTTTATCTTGCATACAAGTCTCTATACTGTACCATACGCCTTGGACACATTATAGGCACTTAGTAAATAATTTTTCAAATAAATTTGTAAACATTTAATACAGAAATGATACCAAGAAAGGGGTTCAAATGAAAGATAATGGGATCTTGGACTGCTGACACCAGAGAAAATCAGTGAACAGATTAAAAATGACTTAAAAGGTAGAATCAAAAGAAAAATGTTGGGCCAGAGGGTTAGCTCAGTGGTTCCGGTGCCTGCCTCGCAAGTGCAAGGACCTGAGTTCCATCCCCAGCAACCACATATAATGCTGGGCGTGGAGACACACCCACCAACAATCAACACCGCATACCACAATGCTGGACATGGTGGCTCACGCCTGTCATCCCAGCACTCGGGAGGCAGAGACAGGAGGATTGCTGAGTTCGCGGCGGCTTGCCTGGGCACCATAGTGAGCTCAGGGCCAGCCTGAACTACAAAGCGAGACCCTGTCTCAAAAAGAAAAAAAGAAAAATGTTTCATTGGATGTAAGAAATGTTGAAAGGAAGGAGTTGAAAAAGAAGGACTTCTGGTTTCCAGCTTAGGCGATGTGTGCAAAGTGGAGTTCTGGGGACTGAGCATATTGGAGGTACATAACAAGGAAAAGTTGCTCTCCCCAAGCTCTCAGGGCTGACTGGAGGAGATACACATAAACAAAGAATTTCATACAATATGTAAACCTTTTGTGCATGGTGCCTGACTAAAGCCTTAAAAAGGCACATGCAAATGAATTAAGGGAAGAAAGGCTTATATGCCTCACCGAAGAACGTTACAAGGTTTCTAAAGATGATAGCCAAATGATCAGAGTAGTCCTAGAGGCAGTATAGAGAAGTAGGCTTAAAATTTCTAAAACATTTCCTATGTGCCAAACTATAGAAAGTCTTCCAGACCAGAGATGATGCAAGTTAGAACTAATGTAATGGCGGAAGGAATAAAGAAAAGAATGATTGTAAGAACTAGCTCACATACTTAGTTACATGTCAAGAGAAAAAGAAGGTTTAGGCATGATTTTCCAGGGTTGAGGCTTGAAGGATGTCAGTACTACATGAACCTTAGATTCAAGTAAAATACCCCCAAAAGTAAAGTTAAAGCAGCCATTAAAAATGAATTTAAGCTGGGTGTGGTGGCTCATGCCTGTAATCCCAGCACTCGGGAGGCAGAGACTGGAGGATTGCTGAGTTCGAGGCTTGCCTGGGCTACATAGTGAGCTCAGAGCCAGCCTGAACTACAAAGCGAGACCCTGTCTCAAAAAAAAAAAAAAAAAAAACATGAATTTAAGCCAGGCTCAGTGACAAATGCCTGTAATCCTAACACTTCAGGAGGCTGAGGCAAGAGGATCTCAAGTTCAAACCCAGCCTGGGCAATTTAGCAATTTAGTAAAAATAACAAAAATCTCTCTAAGAATGTATAATTGAAGAGTTTTAATAATGCCAAAATCCAAGCAAGGTAACTTTGGTATCAATTTTAGGAGATATTGTTATATGATTATAGAATCATATAATTATCATTCTAGCTTTAAAAGCTTAAATATAATCAATTCCTTTATATTGTGAAAGAAGAGAAATGGACTGGAGAAGTGCAACCTTGGAGAGGAAACGCTGGGCAGTTTATGCCCAGCATGAGCCTTCCTCATCAGCACACTGCCAGCTTTGGATGTGTCTTTCCATTGCCGTTGGGAAGATGCCAGGTCCCCACACAAGGAAGGAAATCCCAAAGAGAAGGGGGTTTGTGAGGAGTAGGGAAGCTAGGAAAAGTAAATGATTTCTGTTTTGGATTTGTAGAGTCCTAGGTGACTATGTGACACTCATTCAGTCACCCAGTTGATAATTGGATGATAGGACATGAAGAGTATGAGAAAAGTTATCACTTGCAATTTTTTTGTCCTCTATTTTTTTTTTTTTTTTGAGACAGGGTCTCACTTTGTAGTTCGGGCTGGCTCTGAGTTCACTGTGGAGCCCAGGCAAGCCTGGAACTCAGCAATCCTCCTGTCTCTGCCTCCCGAGTGTTGGGATTTCAGGTGTGAGCCACCACGCCCGGCACTGTGGTATGTGGTGCTGATTGCTGGTT
>PVIC010040017.1:0-16851 GCA_004025085.1 Thryonomys swinderianus | reverse complement strand
CAGCAATCCTCCTGCCTCTGCCTCCCGAGTGCTGGGATGACAGGCGTGAGCCACCACGCCCGGCACTGTGGTATGCGGTATTGATTGCTGGTGGGCGTGAGTCTCCACGCCCAGCGTTGTATGTGGTTACCAGGGATCGAACTCAGGACCTTGCGCTTGCGAGGCAGGCGCCGGAACCACTGAGCTAACCCTCTGGCCCATGTTATTCTTCTTTGCATCATCTAGGAGTTGCTGTATTGATTTCTCATGGTCCCTTGCCATTTTCCATAAATTATTCCTTTCCTATCCATTGGCTGCAATCCTGTTTTCTATATCTGATATTTGAGTTTCAAATTCATTCATCCTATTTTGCAAACTCGTTGGAGTTTTTCATATCCTAAAGAAATGCTTGAAACTGTTTAACAAATCCCATTACTTTCAATTTGCAATTCTAGCAAGTTTCTGATCTCTTCTTTAGTGTTATTAATCACATCTTTCACTATGGACAGAACCTCTTTTTTATATGAGAAATTATTTTTGATTTCCATTTTATTAGATCCTCTTTTGTTATTAGTTCAAGAAGTCCTGGTGAATGAGCTTCAGTTTTCTCTATTTCCTTGGATTCCCCTATGGTGATGATCTTTGTATCTGGATTTTTTTGAATTTTTTCTCATTTCTTTTTGTTATTGTTGTTGTTGTTACTAGGATTTTTGGTTTAATTCTTGGCCTGCTGTCAGGACAATGTTTATTGCAGGTCTCTTTCTTCCTAATATTTAGAACCCATAGGAGATGGCTATTTCCTGGGTTGTCCTCATTGGGTTTGTAATGGCCCTTAAGCAAACCCAGTTCTGGCACACCATGAAAGGTACTTACACAGAACAATCACATCACTTTAGTTGTAATAATACCAACAGTATCAACAGTACCAAACATAGTACAGAAAATGACAAACTGTGACAGTCACTATTCCGATACCTTTAACCTCAAGAGTTAGATCTGTGACCATATGCCAAAGTTTAGAACTAACTAGAAATATGTTCACAAGATACAGTTTTTTCAATATAGCAGCATCAGTCTTTGGGAATAAAAGGTCTCTAGGGAGGTTGCAAGAGGTAGAGAGATAGCAGGAGCAGGAGAAATTAGAAATAGGGTTGGAGGGCATATAAACGTCACACAAACCCTGGGAAGCTGATAGATGGAAGAAGACAAAAGAGACAGAAAGAACAAATTCAACAAACAACAGACTTATAGAAGCTGATCAACTAGAAACTGTATTCACTCTCCTATAATGACACAGAAGAAAGACAGTACAGAGGACCCAAACACACAAACTTTAGGAAACTGATGACTGGAGTAAAAGAGAGGATGAAGGAACAAAAGAGTAGGGGTACCCAGCAGCAACAATCAGGAGACTCTCCTGAAACTGGACAGACTCAGATACAAGAAAGTAGAGAAATGAAGGGTAAAAGAGAGAGCAGAAAATAGAAAAGGAAAGAAAAGTGAAAAAAAGAGAAAAGAGAAATACAGAGAGAAATAATAAACAACAATAACAACAACAAAGAAAAAAATAATGCCAAAAGGCCCTTCAAGGCATGACCTGTTGTCTCCCATAGACAATGTGGCCAGTAGCATGCAGATCACAGTTAACTAGTCATAGGGAAATAGCCATAGTCCACTGATGATCAGTGTGGGTTCTGGCTACAATGTCAGAGCTCAGTTCAAGGGACTCCTGTAGTGTTGAAAGTACTGCCACACTTCCCCTGAAGTGTGCTAGGCCCACAAACTCATCAATGGTTGTAGGTCCACATGTTTTCTTCACTTTGCCAATGGGAGCTTATTCAGAATGGTGGACAGGGAGCTGGAACATGGGGACAGGATGTGGTGATCCAGAGCACAGGTAGCTGGAACTACAGGGATGTCATGTGATTCTGAGGCTGGTGCTCTTGTCCGGGCAGACTCAGAACTTAATCCCTTTTCAGTGCAGCACTGGTCACTGGTGCATGGATCCTTAGTCCCTTGCAGCAGTGAGTGCGGCTTCCTTATTTGACTGCCATTGATCCTCTGTCCTCTGTCTGGAGCCAATTAATATATGTTAAGAACAGCAGCTGCTGCTGTCCAGTGTGAGCATTGCTCCACTCCAGTATCCCAGTTCTCCATGGCGGCCTGTGGGCCATCAGAAGTCATGAGTTGTCCACAGGCTCAGCAGCCCCCCTCCTGCTGAAAGTCTTGGCTCCAGGAGAGAGGCTGGGTCATTTGCCTTAAAGTTTTTTCTTTCCTCTTCCTGTAGAATTCGTTTCTTGTCTCAGTTCATCCTGGGTCTTGGAGACCCACTCCCCTCTTGTTTTGTTTTCTTCAAGCTGCTATATTCAACATGGGAATGGTAAATTGCAAAAAGATTCTTTCTTTGTTATTCACCACTCTGACATTTTCTCAGAAGTCCTTGATCCTTGAAAATATTTAGGGTAAAAGAATAACTTGCACATCAAAATGCTCATTTGTAACACAATATTTTTAGAAAATGAAGAGATGTGCATAAAATCTTGACTTTGTTCTTCAAGCAGCAAGCCAAGATTTCCCACGGTAAAGAAAGAAAATGATGCACAGCTCTCTGTACCTTTCTCTGTGGCATTTTCTGGTTACCCTACTTAAAATTTTTCTCATCCTTTCCCATTTTGATTTTCAACACAAAGGCTTAAAATTATTGCCTTCCTTTTTTCCTTGCCACATTTTTCTTCAAAGGAGTTTTCCCCATCTCAATAGTTTCCATTTCCCTCACCTGTGCTATTTATGGTCTACCTCACAGGGGACTGTCATCTTTGTTCACTGCTGTATCCAACATTGTCCTTGGTATGTGGTAGGTGCTCAATCAATACTCACAGAATAATGGTTGAATGAATTCTCAAGGAAAGAGACAATTGCCACAAATAATTTAGCCATCACAATGATATCTATCTTGAATAATTCAGTTCCTATTAATCACAGAGGAAACTAAGGCAAAGGAGGAGAAGCTCTGGTCTAGGAATAAAATGAATCTGAAGTGGTAACTCTGGAAGTGTTATCTGAGCGTGCCACTTAGCCTCTTTGGGTTTATTTTCTGGTCCTTAACATGCAGAAAAGCCTAGAAGACCTTTAATGCTTTTCCAAAATGCAGCTATTTATTTTTTCCTTACCTGTAAGAGATTTGAAGCCTGAAGTCTTGATGAAAATACCCATAATTTTATTTATTGTTCCTATCATATATATTTAACACTAGTGACACAGTTAATTACAAAAGATGCTCAAAAAGTTTAAGATAGTTTAGTAGAAAAAATCAATGAAATAGTACAACAAAAAGAGATTAAAAGAATAAATAAAAGTATGAACTATTATATAAAGTGAGCCATGCAGAACAGTTTATATTACCAAGAGAGATGAATTCTAACACCATGCTCTGATCACAATCACATAATGAATCACAATTTAAAACATAGTCTTTTCAAGTAGACTTGGTGCATTGAATTGTTCTAACAGGTCATATTTTTAAATGACTTCTGAATCTTCAATAAGATTAATAAAGAACTTAACATGCAGATCTTGAGATTACTGCCTCGTCATAAAACAAGGTGATTTCATTTCCATAAATTATTCTGTGAGCCACTGCAAGGCTCACAAACCAGACTTCTCAACGATTCCCTCTTTACTCACTTTTCTTTGCTCTTCTCCACTCATAAGTCATTGCACCAATAGAATTTCCACTTGCATCTAAAGTGACTGGTACCATGGTCGTATTTACATATTTCGCTTTTTATAAAAGGACTATATATTTTTAGCCATGACAGGAGACCAGCTGGCTAATTTAGAATGCCTGCTGAACATTTGAGGAAAAGTAATCATTTTATTTTTCACAGGGATATTTAGAAGCACAAGCTGAATATGATTATAATCAGAATTGTACAGATGTACAGGGGGTATCCAAATGTTTTTATAGGAATGTGCAGCAATTCTCTTTGCAACTCTCTGATGGTTATGCACAAAGAAATTTATAATGTTCACTTTTGAAAGCCACAAATAAAGGTTGGCCAAGACTATGTATGTGGTGTTTCACATTTTTAAAGTACC
The DNA here is from genome assembly GCA_004025085.1 of Thryonomys swinderianus. NCBI lineage: Eukaryota > Metazoa > Chordata > Mammalia > Rodentia > Thryonomyidae > Thryonomys > Thryonomys swinderianus. Next base: position 12,774 of record PVIC010040017.1, on the reverse strand, counting down.
GTTTTACTGTTAAAATTCACTGGACCATTATGAAATAAATTTTTATTTATTATCATGACATTTGGTTCCTAAATATAATAGCTTAATTATTATTAACCATAGTCCCTCTACTGATTATTCAGCAAACCAATGTGTGAAATTTCATTATTACTGCATTCACACATTAGTGATTAATTTCAGAATGTAATTTAAAATTTTGGTATCTATATTATGTCTCTGTGTAAAAAAATCACAGCATGATCTATGCAGTGCAAGATGAAAATATGTAAGTTTTCTTTAGATTTACTGTATTTCATGATTTTTAATTTCTTGTTTTGATATTATAAATTATAGTTTTGATATTATATAATTTTATATACATATATATATATAGGCACTGCAGAAGGTATGATCAAAATATAAAAAAGATGGAGGAGGAGAAGGAGAATGAGAAAGTTCACTACTTTGGAAAAAGTGAGTCTGAAAAATAGTCATTTAATTTGCTATCAATCATCAAACATATTTAATCTCTCAAGTACTTTTTAATGAGGCTATCATTAAACTGGACACAGCATGTGAAATTACTACTAATAAAATGTATGTCCTATGGTTTAACAAACCATATGCTATTAAATGAGTGCAAATAATATAGGATAGCAAATAATATAGTATGGCAGATGATATGGTATATTACAATATAATATACTTCTCAGACATTTCCATTATGTGACCACCAATAATATATCAAATTCTCATGCCAACAGAATCAGGTTTCTGTTTTACTAACATAGACAAATCTTCATACATTTAAAATTAGTGTTCTTTATGTTCTGGCACATAGCTTGTCCCAGTGAATCTGTTTGTCTGACTTCCTCCTGTTAGAAATAGCAAGTCAGGGGCTGGAGATTTAGCTCAGTGGTTCTGGTAACTGCCTCGTAAGCGCAAGGGCCTGAGTTCGATCCCTGGTAACCACATAGAATGCTGGGCATGGTGACTCACACCCACCAGCAATCAGTACCACATATCACAGTGCCTGGTGTGGTGGTGCTCATGCCTGTAATTCCAGTACTCAGGAGGCAGAGACAGGAGGATTGCTGAGTTTGAGGCTTGCCTGGGCAACATAGTGAGCTCAGGGCCAGCCTGAACTACAAAGCGAGACCGTCTCAAAAGAAAAAAAAAAAAGCGAGTCAGAAGGATTGGGAGGTATAAATAATAAAGAAGTAGTAATAAAAGGAAGTAATGCCAGTTGAAAAATAAAAGGAAATTTTAAAACAAACATAACTGTTATTTCACAGTAAAAATTAACCAAAAAGTGCTAATATATCTTTTTTTTTTTTTTTTGCAGGGTACCATTTGAGCTAAATCCCAGCCCTGCACTTTTGAAGGCTAAAACCATATAAGCACTATAAAAAAATCTTTGCAATTTTGTGGTAGCAAGTTTTTAAAAAATATGAAATGAAAAGCATGAACTATAAAGGAAACCTTTTATAATAAAAACATAAAACTTTGTTCTTTGAATGATATTATTAAGAAAATGAAAAAGCAAATCATAGAATGGGAAAATATTCATAATACCTAAATGAGACAAAGGATAGTTATTGGCAAAAGATTTGAACAGATATTTTGCAATTAATAAAATGCAAATGTTTAATTAGCACACAAAATATCTTTAATATCTTTAGTCATTGTGGGAGTACAAGTTAAAATCATATTTCTAATTAGTATGTAATTTTTTTTTTTTTTGAGACAGGGTCTCACTTTGTAGTTCAGGCTGACTCTGAGCTCACTATGTAGCCCAGGCAAGCCTCAAACTTAGCAATCCTCCTGCCTCTGCCTCCTGAGTGCTGGGATTAGAGGCATGAGCCACCATGCCTGGCACTGTGGTATGTGGTATTGATTGCTGGTGGGCGTGAGTCTCCACGCCCAGCATTGTATGTGGTTACTGGGGATCGAACTCAGGACCTTGTACTTGTGAGGCAGGCACCGGAACCACTGAGCTAACCCTCTGGCCCAGTATGTAATCTTAGAATAGCTACAAGTTTTAGAAAGACCAATCATATCAGGTGTTGATCAGAATGTAGAACAACTAGAACTTTCATCTCCACTGGTGGGCATGGAAAATGGTACGGCTACTTTAGCATACATACAATTAGTATATAAACCAGCATGTTATCAATAGGTGAGTGAATAAACATATTGTGATGTGCACATAAAATGGAATACTATTTAGTAAAAGAAAGACAGCTATTGATAATACCACAATGTGAATGGGTCCTAAAAGAATATTACTGATATAAAGAAGTAAGACAGATAAGCATGAGACCCAACATATGATATGATGTATCCCTGCCTCTTTAATGGTTGACTAGGTTTTGGAAAGATGAAGGGATGAACCAAGAAAGTCCCCTTTGGGGTTTTGGGAAATTGAATATCTTGTCTGTGAGGAAGCATCATGGGTGTGTACAACTATCAAAGCATTTGAAGTCTGTATTTTAAAGGCACACAGTTGACAGCATATAAATTATAACTTGATGGGGTGATTAAGGAAAGCGAAGGAGGAGATACAGAACTTTGAAAACATACACAAGTTTTAATTACAAAATATGAGCAAATCAGTGCATTTCTAGTGGCCGTAAAACAGTTCACACAGTAAAATAACAGCTCTCATGCACAGCTGCCTGCAGGGTGACTTTGGTAAAGCAAGTTTCTCATTCTATCTCTCAGTTGGTACCTATTATAAAGAAGAGTGATAATAGTACTTACTTCATAAAGTTGTGAGAATTAATGAGAAAATGTATGTGAAGCATTTTTCAGTAATTAAGACTTATTTTCAGTAGCTGCTGAGAGAATCATATCATGTATTTAATGCAGGGGAAAACAGAATTATAAAGAGATCAAATTAAATTTAGCTTTATAATGGTTAAGAAATTATGATACGAGAAAACATTTTTATAAAGATTTAGTTATTAAAATGCCCCTATTAAAACACTTTACCCTACCATTTTCTTATAACATCCTTAATTTTTCATAGATTTCTAATTTACAATTGAAAAATATATTTAATTCCTTTTCTTCAACTCAAAATTTCCAGAAAGCAAGATAAACCATGAATAGCCACTGGCTCACACAGTACCAGACATCTATAAGATGCTCAACAAAAAAGCACTAATTGAATAAATGGAGGGTGTCTAATTTATGGGGAATTTTATAATTGAGTATTGAAACAAGGGATATAAGGCAGTGATTTACATTTCTAGTTTCATTTTCAGCTGTGAACCCGAATCTCATTCATCACTAGCTATCTTATAAAAAATCTCAACAGGTAAAATAGACAAAGCAGTGTCCTTCATGCTGTTGTCACACACTGGGCTCCTGTCCCAGCCAGTGAAAAATCTTTTCAATATGGGGTTAGAAGTACTTGCACAGAGTTTGGGAGGACTGATGGGAATCTCACAACAGAAAGTGGAAAGATGGATTAGAGTGAGAATTACACATACAGAATGAAAAAGAAAAGCTGGGGTTAAAGGGTAAGGCTCCACTTAGACTGCTTTCCCAATATACTCATTGGCTTTCTGCTTCATCTGTAAGACTTAGTTCTGTCTTAGTATTTCAGCTCTGGGGCCTCTCCTGACTATCCGGGGAAGAGGAACTTTCTACTGAATTCATCATAGCATCTACCAGCCTTCATCAAAGCAAAAGATGCCACCACTTGTAAGACACCTCATTATTTCACCCACTAGTAAGAAAAAAAATGCTGTCAGTTAAAAATATGTCACAATGTTATCTCATTACTCCAAATTCTTATTTTAACTTACCGAATGAGCTGTTCTAAGATTATGTAGATATAGAAGATACATAACTGGTGATAATGAATTTGACCTCTGATACCTTTCGCATTGCCAGCATAGTGCATAAAAACTAGCGCTTAATTAATATAAACTTCACAGTTTTATTTTTTCCCCAGCAATCACACCTTGCTGGAAGATAGAAGCTTTTGTTCAGTCAACATAAAGTACAGTGAAAGTTCAAGACTTTCATGTTAAATTGTACTGAGTGTATGTGTTGGTAATGCCAGCTTCTTGGTGCTTTGACATTTCTTTCATTTGTGGCAGATTGTATTTTCCAAATACAGCTGTAACAATGGGTTTCAGACCATATGTTGCTTTAGAAAGTTGTTATTATCAAATCAAGAGGTGAGGTTAGTTTCACTCCTTTCAAATTTAGTTAGTTTTCTGACTTGATTCACTTGCAACCCATAGATCTCAGACAGGATGATACCCTGTGACTAAAAGTCAGATTGTAAGAAGTGATTCAGAGTCCATCTCCCTCATTGGGGACTTACTCTGGAATACTTCAGCTGCCCTGGTAAACAGTCTAACCACTCTGGAACTGTCAAGATGTTTCAGAGCTCAAAGTAGCCCATGCAGAGGGACCCCCAGGACAGGCCAGGATACTACACAAAGAGAAAGGTGCCTGGCCAACCTCCAGAGGCTCCAGCTCTCAGCTGTCCAACTTCCAGTTGCCTCCTTACTGCAGCTCCAGGGGAGGCCTGGAGTCAACTCCCAGATGAGCCATCCTTGAGCCCCTGACCCACAGAGACTTCCAGAAGAAAGAAAACGATGAACATTCTTTAAAACTGTCTAGTTTTGGAGCACTGTGTTATGCAGTGAAAGAGAACTGGAATCTATCTATTGCCAGGAATTTGGCAATTGCTTCTACCTATAGCTCTTTTGCTTAATTTGCTCTAGGTAATTCTTCTGCTGGTATTTCAGGAGCAGGTGTAGCCATTTGCATCTATTTGTGGTCACTGGGTATGTGCAGCACTTGATCTAGCACTTCACACACAAAAATATGTACTTATGGTCGTATTTACTTCATTAACATAACTATTGTTTTATTACTGCATTCTATATGCCCCATACTACCATTTCCATGCCTTTATATTTTTCCACTGAAAAATCAAAATTTTTAGAAGACATTCTAGTACAACTGAATAGCTGTAGTCCTCACAATGAACATAACCAAAATGAAAGAGAGTATAACATATAACCAAGCCATGACCAAGCTCAAGAGCATTTAGAAAGTTACAACTATGTCATGATGGCTCTCTGGCTAAGATGCTACCCACTTAAAAACACATCTAAAGCCGGGCCGGAGATTTAGCTCAGTGTTTCCGGCGCCTGACTAGCAAGTGAAAGGTCCTAAATTCGATCCCTGCTAACCACATACAATGCTGGGCGTGGTGACTCACACCCACCAGCAATCAATACCACATACCACAGTGCTGGGCGTGGTGGCTCACGCCTGTAATCCCAGCACTCAGGAGGCAGAGACAGGAGGATTGCTGAGTTCCAGGCTTGCCTGGGCTACATAGTAAGCTCAGGACCAGCCTGAACTACAAAGTGAGACCCTGTCTCAAAAAGCAAACAAACAAAAAATCAAAAAACAAAACATCTTAAGTTTGAAGAATTAAGATGTGAAATTCTGGAATTAGAATTTGAGAAGTATGTCCTCTCTGCTCCTCTGTCATATATACTTTTTGTCTTATAGTCTGTGTATATAGATATGTCTGGGTATATAGATATGGTGTGTGTATAGATATGTCATGTGTGCTTCTTGGACTGCTCTGTTTATCTATGTATCTCCAGCACTTTCAAAACTTCACAATCATACTTTGCAAACACCTCAGAGAATCAGGCAATCATCTGAGATTCCATGTTCACATCACACTTCATGACCTCAAATCTTCTCTCAGTCCCACTTGGCTGTGAGCTTCACTGCCCACTGTGATCATTCCGAACCTTTCTTGCTCTTCTTAAGGTCCTAAGCTCACTTCCACCACCTAGGGAATTGTGAAGTAAGGTGGAAAAGAGGGAAAGATCAAGTATGTTGGCAAACAATGCAGGATTTACAGACTCTGGCCTTTAGCGAGCAAATTAAGGCCTTAAGCATGAAGATGTCGTTACCTGTAAAATGGAGTAATGATACCTTCCTGGAAGGATGTTGGTCAGCAGTACATACTGGTTTTATTCAAAGTGTCTGATTTCTGTGTGACTAGGAACAGTGCATGAGTTTTATTTTCAGTTCCCTCTCTCCAATCTCTCTGTAGATATTTGAATTTCTCTTCATTCTCTGTAAAAATTTACCCCTGTCTTTACACCATATATCTCCACTACCTCTCAGCTCCTCAGTGATGTAGCTATTCCATCAGAGAGAGTGAGTTTAACATCATAGTGTCTTGCTTTCTTCAGACAGAAGAAACATAATAAAAGTCCCCACTCAAAGGGTTGTTCATTGGGATTCAGTGAAGGTACATTCTTAAAAATTCATATTACTCCCTGGAATATGGCATGAAATAAATGCTAATATATAGTCTTAGAATGTTGAATTTGTTGTCCTTTGGCTCTAGAAGTCAACAGGTCCTGCTTGGGGATAAGGCGAAAGTGGAAAATGAGAGGGCAGAGGATGAGCTGAGGCTTCAGTGTGTGTAGAATCAGAAAGAAGAACTAGAAGCTGTTGGGATAGAAGCTAAAATGATTTCTCTGTCACCAAGTTAGGGCAGATATTTTCTATAAACTATTAGTTTATTATTGTTTTTTTTCTGTCTCTATACTTTAAAGCTTAATGGAAATTATATTTGAATTAAAATGTTAATATTGTTGATTAGTTAAATATAACCCATTTTTAAATGAGATTTGGTGGAAAACAGAAGTCGTACATAAAATTTAATTTTAGTCAACTTGTAAGATGATATTTTTTCCCTATTTACATATTCTATGAACACCAGGACTTGGTGGAGGTTCCTAAGCATCTGGCATCTTTATTTGTATCTATTAGCCCAGGCATACTTAACACAAGTTGGTTGTCCATCTGATAGCAAACTATCGAACTTTTTGTCTTGATTGGCCATATTTTAGGTAGCTTCCAGGACACCAATCTCCATTCTAAGGATATAATACAATCCAAAAGTTAATTCCATTTTCTTCTTAAAAATGACAAATTTATGTTATAGTTGGATGTATTTTGTCCTCTCGAAGGTTTGTGTGTTAGAGGTGTGGTCTGTAGTGTAGTGGGAGGAAGTGAGCCGCTTCTAAGAAGTATGGTCTCCCTAGCAGTCCATAGGTCAGAGGGCCCATGTATTGGAAAGGGATTGTTGGACCCCAGACTCTCTTCGGCTTCCTGTTCTTTTACTCTTGCATGTGTTCCCTTTCTGAGCTCCTTATCAGAGCTGAGTTGATGATGGCTGGCATTATACTCATAAGCCTCTAGAACTGTGAGCTAAATAAACCTCTTTTAAAAAATGAAGCTAACTCAACTCACTTTTTTCATTATAGTAACAGAAATGGATGAATGAAATTTACAATTTAAAAATTTTAAATTACTTTGTCAATCCAATGTTATGATTTGTTAGTCTTCCTGACTCATTTTTCCTGTACTGTGGTTTGACAAATGTGGGCTTCCTGGTTTTTTTTGTTGTTGTTGTTCTGTTCTGTACCAGGAATTGAATGCAGGGCCTCAGGCTTGCCAGGCGGGCATTGTGCTGCTGAGCTACATCCCCCGCACTGACAAACCCGGGTTTAAACCCACTGTCACTACCCGTGGAAGTTACTTTGACTTACTGTATAATTGCTTATTTAATATATAGGTTACTATTTAGATGAAGTATTATGTGAGCTACAATTGAACACAGGTAAAAGAATATAAGAGATGATTTAAGAAAGCTTACTTTTTGGCAAACTTTTTGTGTTCCTCCTCTATATTGGTGTTGGGCCACTAGGAGGATTTTAGAATACTATCATATGGGAAGTTTGTCTTTTTGGTCTCAGGGTTTTAAAAATTTAAGAGAAATAATGACATTTCTAGAATTTCATTTAAGTTTTTAAAAACTTTTATCTTTAGTAATCTATTATGTGTGTGTAACTTTAAAAAATCTTCTTGAAGCAAGATTTTCCATGTTTTCTTTCATTAAAATAGATGCTTTATAATCATATTTCCCTGAAGAAGGGCCAGAAACAGTAGAAGATACATCAATGGTCACCAACATCACTATGAAGTACTTGCTAAAATTATATAGTAGACTCATGGAATATTTAAGATACTGTTCATGTCTATTTAATATAAACATATTTTTTATAAGAAAAATCAATATCTTTATTAAAAAACAGTGGAAAGAGTATAAGATCAAGGGCTTATATCATGATCTCAGTTGTCTGCACGATTCACCAATGCTCCACCAGGTCTCTTAATCATCTTTCTGGTCATTGCCTCAAACTAAGGGACCTGCTAATACCACTCGGCACTGAATTCTATAAGGTCTGGGACAATGCCCTTTTTAGAAAGCCTGTCATGACTAGATTGCTAAATGATCTCTCTAATTTCAACTCTGAAATTAGATTCCAGCACAAATCTTTATGGCTGCCTATGTTCTGGCGCTGCACTGAAAAGGAGCCAGGGTTGTCAGGGAGCAGGACTGGCAGTGGAGGCAGTAGGCACACTGAGAGCCCAGGGCTGTTTGCTTAGTACGTAGCGTGGAGCCTAGAGGAGATGAGCCTTTGCCTTAGCTAAGGATCTGTGCTCTGGTCATTGTGTAGAGGAGATGCTTGAAGAGAAACTGGGAAGTGTGCTGGATAGGAAGAAATCAAGAAGACAGCTCTGGAGTGTAAAAGGTGAGTTAAGATCTGTCCAGCGCAAATAAGTAACTAAGTTTCATGCTCAGACACTGGCAGGGAACTGGTGGAAGCCTGCTCCACAGAGGATAAAAAGCCAGAGCACTTCCAGACCAAACAAGCAGGCCTCTGAAGACTGTCATGAGTACAGGCCACTGGATGCAAAACGGAGATAAGAGATGAGGGACAAAGAAATGCAAAATGGAGTCCAAGGATCTAAGCAGAGTAAGGCTGGTGATTTAGAGTGCTTTCAGTTTTATGTAAGAAAACACCTAACCCAAACTGATCTAAGCGATAATAATCTAAATAGTAACAATCTACCAGGTCCACCCAAAGATATATCGCTCATGTATGGTGTGTTCTGGTCTACAGCACCTTGTCTTTAATTTTCCAGAGTCTGACCTCTTCTGGCTTTTTTTTTTTGTATTTGTAGACACATATTTATTCCTTTTTAAAAATTGAATTCTTTATTGGTACAATTTATATACATCTCACAATCACGTATAACATTGGGAATTTGTACCAGTATATGACACAAGTTAATTCTCATTTTTACCCATATCCCTACCCACCCACACCTCCCCACTGCCTTTATACATACTCTTTTATTTTCTTTCTGTATCATATTTATTCCTTCCCCTCATTACATTCCCACACCAAATTTCCTATGGAAACTTCCCACTCTATAAAAGCTGTCATGCTTTCTAGAGCTCATTTGCATCTATAGGTGTTCATGTCAGAGAGAAGATCTGGAATTTGCCTATCTGTGATCTATTGATTTCACTTATTAGTATATCCTCTAGGTGTCTCCATTTGCACCTAAATGGATTGATCTTGTCATTCTTTATGGCAGAGTAATACTCTATTTTATATAAAAAAACCCCCACATCTTCTTTATCCACTCTCCAGTTGATGGACATTTGGGTTGTTTCCAAGATTGAGCTATCACGAACTGAGCTACTATGAACAAGGGTGTACATCTGTCTTTCCAATGTGATTTTAAAAATTCTTTTGGGTATATGCCTAGCACGGGGATAGCAGGGTCCAATGGGACCCCTAGTCGTAGTTTTCTGAGAAATCTCCACACGGATCTCCACAGTGGTTGCACAAGTCTACAATCCCACCAACAGTGGAGAAGGGTTCCTTTCTCCCCACAGCCACGCCAGCATTTATTGTTGGTTGATTTTGTGATAGCAGCCATTCTTTGTGGAGTGAGATGAAATCTCAATGTTGTTTTCATTTGCATCTCTCGAATGACTAGTGATGTTGAACATTTCTTCATATGCTTCTTGGCTGCTTTGACTTCTGCCTCTGAGAAGTGTCTGTTCATTTCAGATGCCCATTTTTGAACTGGGTCTTTAAGCTTGGGGAGGCTGATCTGTTTGAGTTCTTTATATATTGTAGATAAGAGCCCTTTGTCTGATAAACAGCTAGTAAAGATTTTTTCCTATGTTGTTGGTTGTCTTTTAGCAGTACCAGCAACTTCTTTGCTGTGCAGAAGCTTTTCAGTAGAATGAGATCCCATTTGTTGATTCTTTCTGCTAGTTCTTGTGCTATAGAGGTTTTATTCATAAAGTCTCTGCCTAAGCCAATGTCTCCAAGAGTTTTACCTACCCTGTTTCCCAGCAGGCTTATTGTTTGTGTTTTAATGTTTAAGTCTCGTATCCACTGTGAGTTTAGTTTTGTGCATGGTGAAAAAGAGAGGTCTAGCTTTAGCTTTTGGCAGGTTAAAGCCCAGTTTTTCCAGCAACATTTGTTAAAGAGGCTGTCTTTCTTCCATTGGGGATGTTTGGCTCCTTTGTCAAAGATAAGGTGGCTTAGTGTATCCGGAGTTGTTTATGGGCCTTCTAATCTATTTCACTGGTCCTCAGGTCTGTTACTTTGCCAGTATCATGCAGTTTTTATCACAGCAGATTTATAGTAGAGTTTTAAATTGGGGATTGTAATACCCTCTGCCATGTCATGGTTGCTTAGAATTGCTTTTGCTATTCTAGGTTTCTTGTGTTTCCAGATGAATTTTTGTATTATTTTGTCTAGCTCTGTGAAGTATAACATTGGAATTTCAATTGGAATTGCATTGAATCTGTATAGTAGTTGTGGGAGTATAGCCATTTTGACGATGTTGGTTCTCCCGACCCAGGAACAAGGGATATCTTTCCACTTTCTGGTTTCCTTTTCTATCTCAGTTTTCAGAGTCCTACAGTTTTCAGAGTAGAGGTCTTTCACTTCCTTTGTAAGGTTGATTCCTAGATATTTCATTTTTCTGGGTGCTACTGTGAAAGGGATTGACTCCTCAGTTTCTCTTTCAGTGAGTCTGTTGTTTGTGTAGACAAAGGCTATTGATTTTTGAGCATTGACCCTGTATTCAGCAACACTACCAAATTTGGTGACTAAGTCTAGCAGTCTTTTGGTTGAGTTTTTAGTATCCTCTAGTTAGAGTATTGTATCATCAGCAAATAATGACAGTTTAACTTCTTCCTTTCCTATCTTTATTCCTTTTATATCTTTGTCCTGCCTGATTGCTATGGTTATTGTTTCCAGCACTATATTGAACAAGAGTGGTGACAGCGGGCATTCTTGTCTCGTTCCTGACCTTAGTGTAAAAGGTTTCAGTTTGTGCCCATTGAGTATGATGCTGGCTTTGGTTTCTCATAAATAGCTTGTATTAAATTGAGATAAAGTCCATCGATTCCAATTCTCTGTAGGGTTTTGATCATAAATGGGTGTTGGATTTTGTCAAATGCTTTTTCTGCATCTATTGAGATAATCCTAAATATTTATGCACCAAACTGTAGTGTACCCAATTATATAAAACAATATTACTGGACATGAAAAGCCAGTTATCCATGAATACAATAGTAGTAGGGGATTTTAATACTCCACTGTCACAAATTGATAGGTCAACTAGACAAAGAATCAATAAGGAACTACTTGAGCTAAATCAAGCTTTTGAGCAAATGGACTTATTAGATGCCTACAGAATTTTTCACCCTTCAAAGCGAGAATATACCTTCTTCTCAGCTGCTCATGGATCATTCTCCAAAATAGATCACATTCTAGTCCATAGAACAAGGTTAAGTAAATGCAAAGGAATCTAAGTTATCCCCTGCATACTATCAGACCATAGTGCCTTGACACTGGAGCTGAATAGCAGAAGAAATTCCAAGATCTTCACAAACACATGGAAATTGAATAACACTCTGTTAACCAACCAATGGGCCACAAAAGAAATTAAAGAAGAAATTAAACAGTTTCTACAACTAAACGACAACCCCAGCACAACATACAGGAATTTATGGGACACAATGAAAGCAGTTCTGTGAGGGAAATTCATAGCAGTGAATGCCTACACTCGGAAAATAGAGCAAACTGAAATAAACAATCTAAGGATGAACCTCAGACAATTAGAAAAAGAGGAGCAAAACAAACCCAAAGCACATACTAGAGAGGAAATTATAAGGATCAGAGCAGAAATTAATGCAGTGGAGACAAAGAGAACAATACAAAGAATCAATGCATGAAAGAGTTGGTTCTTTGAAAGGATAAATAAGATCGACAGACCCTTAGTCAACCTTATCAAACAAAGGAAGGAAAAGGCTCAAATCCATGCTATAAGGAATGAAAATGGGGAAATCAGCACAGACCCAGAGGAAGTCCAAAGGATCATAAATACGTACTTTGAAAAATCTATACTCCAAGAAGATGGGAAATCTAGAAGAAATAGATAGATTCCTAGACACATATGAACTTCCAAAGCTGAATGAAGAGGTTATAAAAATGTTAACCCAATATCAATCTGGGAAATTGAAAATGCAATAAAAAACCTACCAACAAAGAAAAGCCCTGATCCTGACGGCTTCACTGCTGAATTCTACAAAACTTTTTTTTTTGTTGTTGGTTTTTTTTGCTTTTTGGAGACAAGGTCTTGCTTTGTAGTTCAGGCTGGCCCTGAGCTCACTATGGTGCCCAGGCAAGCCACCGCGAACTCAGCAATCCTCCTGTCTCTGCCTCCCGAGTGCTGGGATTACAGGCGTGAGCCACCACGTCCAGCATTATATGTGGTAACCGGGGATCAAACTCAGGTCCTTACGCTTGCGAGGCAGGCGCTGGAACCACTGAGCTAACCCTC
>PVIC010040016.1:0-16857 GCA_004025085.1 Thryonomys swinderianus | reverse complement strand
TTTTTGTATTAGAAATCATTAAACAATACTCCCTAGGTTGTTAGGTAACTTGCATATGACTTCTTCTATGACAGCTGGACAATCTATATGACAGAGTTGATGTTGATACTGCATTTGTAAAATTAGCCTTTGGTTATCCTACTGTATACTCATAACACTTGTATATTGGTATTAGATGAAATATGAAAATTATTTTGAAAATAATAGGTCTGGAAATCTTTATCATTAAAATTCCAATAGAGAAAATATATGTTATTTATGTCTAGGTCTAACCAGGGACAAATAATTTAACTTGGTGCTTCTTCTGAGCTTTGAAAAGAATTTTACTCTAAATATATATTTAATCAATTATATTTAGGGCACTATCTGAATAATGCATACCTAATAGCATACCTAATATTCACATTTTGTTTGTTTATTTGCTTTGTATTTTTTTATAATTCTGGGAATTGATCCCTTGGGTCATATACATAGGACAAATATGCTATTACCAAATTACACCCCAGTGCCCCATTATGTTTGTGAAATACTCAAAATAGCTGAGTTTGGGGGTGTCATATTTAATGACATCACTACCCACTTAGCTGTTTGAGACATGTGTGGAGATCCTGGATAATTTTCTTCTTCAGTGTCATATGTAGTTGCTCATAGTGTTCTTGGTTATCCATCTAGGACTGCCTTGTATTACTTCCTTCCTTTCCTCACATGACTCATAATACTTTACGGCATGTTGGCTCATCTCACGACACTCTTGTAAAATGCACCATACATCTTTGCCTCTAGACTTCTGACTCCAATCTATCTTTTTCAGCCACATCATAGCTATGTTTCTAATGTGCATCCTTATGTGTGTGTGTGTGTGTGTGTGTATGTAATTTTAGCAAGTAGCTTCTTACAACTTCACAAAACTTCTTGAAAAATTAGAACGAATTTTCCCCTCCCTATCTTTTCAGTTCTACGGAAATATCAGATGTACTTGTATACAAAATTATCTTTTTTGAATCTTACATTTTTGGTTGACACTGAATCTGCTAGCCATGTTATGTATTTCTTGTGCTGTGAATCTCTTACTACACGATGAATACTGCAGAGTTGTTGGGATCCTTTCTAGGTCTTGCTATCAGCCAAATACTGTGACACCGCAGTGAGTGGTCTTGCAAATAATTGCAGCCTATTTTCAAAATAGAGAAAGGGAAGAAAGGAAAAGAACAAGTCTGTTCAGGTTATGTGATAACATGATCAAACTGGTTAAATGTTTAAATCTGTCTTCTCACCGTGCATCTATTCCAGGGATTTTACTGTGTTATAAAAGATGGTGGATTGATATTGTGATAAATATTCATAGGGAAATGGGGTTAAGGGGTAAATAGTGAGGAGGAGAAAAAAGTGGTTAAAAAAAGCAAGCAAAGCTTTTGTATATAGGAGTGGAGGTGGGTAGGATGGGTAGGGGAAGGGGAAAATGAGAATTAGAATATGTTATATACTGGAACAAATTCTCAATGTAGAGTGTAATTGTGATGTGTAAATATAATGTACCAATAAACTAAATTTTAAAAAATGGTTGACTAGCTATTGGCGAATTGTAAGACAGAGGGTGAACTTTGGATACACACTTTCTTGTACTTGCTGTGACCTTAGAGTTTGGCTCTAGCAGTATGGGAAGGACGCAGACAAGATCATGTTAGTTACAGGAGCATTTCATAAAATCAATTAGAAAATCAGAAGGATTGAATGAGGAAGAAGAGTCCTTGTTAAGTGTTCAAAGAGTGGGTATAAAATCTTAAATGTTCATCAAATGAAAGGGGTTTTTTATTCATTAGATTTCATGAATTTGTTTCTTTTTTAATTTAATTTTTATCTTTATTGGTACATTATATATACACATAATGATCCCACTCAGTATTGGGAATTTGTAGCAGGATATGACACAATTTAGTTCTCATTTTTTCTCTTTCCCCTACCAGCCCACAACTCAAACCCCCTAAATACATAAGGTTTGTTTCCCTTTTTTGTTAACATCACATTATGTTCTCTACCCCTCATTACTCACTCCTCTACATTTCTCTTTGAATATTTTCTATTTAACAATCTCCACCACACATTCTATTTTAGTATATATGCTGCTGAAGCAAGCACCCATCACACATTCTAGAAAACATTAACATATCCAGGTTCTCATACCAGAGAACAGATATGATATTTATACACATATGTGACCTATTTTTTCACTTATGAGTATGACTTGATTGTATGTCCATTTGAGTATAAATGACTCAAACGTGTCATTCTTTAAGGCAGAATAATTCTGCATTTTATAGAAAAGCCACATCTTCTTTATCGAGTCTCCAGTTAATGGGTATTTGGGTTGTTTCTAAGATTGGACTGTCATAAACTGAGCTGCTATGAACATGAGGAGCTCACATGTGTCACTATGATATGATTCTTTTAATTCTTTTGTGTATATTACTAAGAGGGCAATAGCAGGGTCAAATGGGACCTCCAATCCTAATTTTTTTGGGGAATCTCCACATTGACTTTTTTTTTTTTTTTTGAGACAGGGTCTCACTTTGTAGTTCAGGCTAGCCCTGAGCTCACTATGTAGCCCAGGCAAGCCTCAAACTCAGCAATCCTCCTGTCTCTGCCTTCCGAGTGCTGGGATAACAGGTGTGAGCCACCATGCCTGGCCACACTGACTTCTATAGAGGTTATAAAACAAGTTTCCTGATAATAATTCTTCTGATGATTAACAACATATGAATATATCATGTTATTTTCTTTCAACTGATTTGTTTTTATTGAGCAGATATTTTTGGGGTGATATCCAATTATGAAACTTAGAATATTACAATTAATGCAAGCTCATGAGACAACTCAGTTATTTCTCCACATGGGTACTCTCTGTTCTCACAAGCATTTGGACCAGTGTCAAATGTAACCAGGTATACACATGACTCTCTTCTGTGGGCTGTGTGAAAAAGAAATGATCATCTTATTTACCTTGTTTATGCTACATAAGTGGGGAGAGGTTGTAGAATACAAATGTTAGTGAGATGCAATGTAGCAAGCCAAGGCAAACCTCTCAGGGGGCCTCTAGTCCTTTTATTAGGGTCTTGCTCTACCTCTGCTATGTCTTTTTAATAAATTGTTGGCAATTAATATTGTCTTTGAAGCTATTTAAAAGACACCATTTTGGGGGAAAGGATTCTGAGAAAGAATTTAATCTGGCCTCTCCTCTCTGTCGCCATGTGCTCCTTGGACAAGTATATATTAATTAAGTGGCTTCCTTAATTATGAAGATTGTTGCTCAGTTTGAGGTCTCAGGGGTGAGGATGTCCAGTTTGTCATCTTTCTGCTTTTTTTTTTTTTTTCTTTTTGAGACAGGGTCTCGCTTTGTAGTTCAGGCTGGCTCTGAGATCACTATGTAGTCCAGGCAAGCCTCGAACTCAGCAATCCTCCTATCTCTGCCTCCAGAGTGCTGGGATTACAGGCGTGAGCCACCACGCCCGACATTGTGGTATGTGGTATTGATTGCTGGTGGGTGTGAGTCTCCACGCCCAGCATTGTATGTGGTTACCTGGGATCGAACTCAGGACCTTGCACTTGTGAGGCGGGCGCTGGAACCACTGAGCTAATCCTCTGGCCCTGTCATCTTTCTTTTTTTTTATTATTTCTTGTTTGTTACCTGTAATTACATGCATTGGCAAATATGATTTTGTATTAATGTACATATTCAATTTTCATTTATTTTTAAAATTAATATATTTTAAAATAACCTTAGAAATGTGATGCTCATTCACATTGTACATTTATAAATTTAATTTAATTTCTTTAGGTTTAAATTTTCAGTAAACAGTAATGTCAACTGAGCAATAAGAATTAGGAGTTTAAGAATTTCACCAAATTAATATGGGAAACATATAATTGTGGTTATTTGACCCCTGTGGTTTTAGAGGACTAATTTACTCAAAACTGACTTTAATTCAATATTTATTTGCTTGAAATATTCAAGGGGACTACAAATGGAAAGCATTTCTTTTTGCAGTTGTTCTTAATTTAGAGTTTTCCTTTTCATTTTTCATTTCCTAGATTTTCTCAAATCTGTGTGCCAGCAGCTCTGAAAGTGCATGTAATTGAACAAAGGCAAAGTGAGCAGACAACGAAGGGCCCATGAGAGGGATGTGGGAGGTGCCAGTGTGACCCTGTGGCTGATATGATCAAACAGGAGGCTTAGTACAGTCAAGTGGTTAACAGGTAGTTTGGACTTTTCTTCAGTATATTCACCTGAAGTGCTTTTACAGAAGTTCAGAAGCTTATTTGATAAGGAATCCCTGGCTAAGATGTCAAAGAAAGTAAACAATTTAGAATTAAATCAGTACAATGTAAAATGATAAATTTGAATAAGTAAATAACAAAGACTTGCTTGTTAGCCCTCTGACTATTGTAATGAGTAATTAGTGGACAGAAGGTATTTTAAAATGTTTGCCATTTTATGAGTACATTTGCTAAGTTTACAAAAAGTGAATGATACTCAGTTTTTCTCTTCTGCCAAGCATGTCTGTTTTTTTTTATTTGAATCTTTATTGGTACATTATACATACACATCATAATCACAATATTGATTTTTCCATCATTTTCATTCCATGTACCTATGATGGAAATTGAGTACCCTAAACAGCATGCCCCTTTTTTCCTGTCTCTTCCTGACAGATCTCATACATTCGCATTTGACTCAGAAGGCTTCAAATTAAGTGCAACGACTTAGACTCAACATAGCTTAATTACACCTACACACAATTAAAAGAAAAACTTAATAATCCTTTTCCTAGCTTGACCTAGTTTCTTATTAAGATGATAATCTGTCTTATGTTTCATTTTTTACTGAATGTTCTATACAATGTTTACTTTCTAATGAAAATGATGGAACATTCTTCAGAAATATGTCCACGCAGGAGCAATGGGATGTATTTTGAGAGCTTTACATTTCCTTTCTTCCTTTAGACGACACTCACTGTTTCTAACGTCTTTCATCACTGAAAGCTCAATACATTTCCCTCATATGCTCTCTTTTCCTCTCTTTTCCACAATTTTCTATTTTCACTGTAGATTATTAATATTTACTTAACAAGGACTCCCCTAAGCTTTACTAAAGATGGAAAATTTCTCAAAAGTACAAGATAATAACTAAAAGAGCACTTCTTAAACATGTAGAAAGTATTGCTATTTTGTCTTATATATTGCATTATCGTATATTTTATAAATATTTGCATGGCATTTCTTTCCATGTTTAATTGAAATTAAATACTGTAGGTGCTTTAAGCTCTGTAGTTTTAAAAATACAATACTTTTTAAAGATTCATTCTTAATGTATCAAGATTTTTGTTCATGAATGAACGTCCTCAAAGAATATAGAATCGTCGGTTATTATGATGAAAATATCATAAAATACAGTTCATAAGAAAAAGGTGCAAATGGAAAACCATAAAGAACACTCAATTCTACTAGAAAAATATACCATTCTTGCAAATGAAGTATAATACAGTTTCACTGCTAACATTTAAAATATTTAAATTGGAATATTGAAAATAGGTGTGGGAGATAGAGGAAGGGGCTGAAAGAAGAGGACGACAAAAGAAAACACGATGAAAGATCATGTTTGTGCTTTTTTACGCTAAAGAGAAGGGTTTCAAAGTGATGAGTGATGAGTGGCTCTGCAATTCAAATTCTCCAAGATTGGGAATACAGCCACTGGAAGATAACAACTTGGGGGCAGGGGAGAGGAAGAGAAAGAAGGAGGGCATTCCTACTCCAGGAATCAAGAAAGAACTCAAAAGAAAAGTCAAAGTACCAGAGGAGTGGAAAAGGTAGAGAGATGGGGAAACAGAATGAAACAGCCTGAACTTCCCCCTGGCCTGACTGCCGAAGGTATGTGAACACTAGAGCCTATAAGGGCCTCGAAAGGGACTTGCTGGGTAGTTGTGATCTGCAAGGAGAGCTCTGGGATTTTCTCTGACAGGAGTCTTTCCACAGGGAGAGCTGCACAGGGATCTCAGCACAGACACCCACCAGGGCCCTGGAGAAAAGGCAGGTTGGCACCATCTAGGAAAGGCTGAGCGTTTGCATCTGGAATGCAGAAAGGCTGTAGCATCGCTTTGTCAGGGTTCCTAGTATTACCTTCCAGTGACTGGGTGAGAGACAAAAAAAGGAAACAGTTGTAGACCAGGCCTGGGCTGGAAAACAAACTCCGAGGGGCTGGAGCTTAGATTTGGACTGCCATGGGGTCAAGCCCTCATAATGAGGTGCCAGGCTGGCTTCAGTGGCCCTTTGTTCCGAAGTCCTGACCCCGAGTATGACAGCCCCTGTCTATTGCTTGCATCTGGCAAAGATATAAAAACTTGACTGCTCCCTTTATCTACCGGCATCTGTGGGGATACACTTTGGCTTGGACATTGCCACAGAATGGGTAGATAAAGGGAATCTGGAATATGGAGTTATTTCAAAAACCAGGTGCCTCAACATTTTCCTACTCACTTGAACTGCTGGTGGCACATGCATAGCTGACTCATCAAAGGGCTTACACCACTGGCGGTACAAATCAGTTTTAATCTCTTCTATGGCCCTTGTTCTGCTAATAAAGTTAATAAAAAGTCTGAATCTGATTAGTTGGCTGAGCTTAAATAATCACTTTCCAAATATAAGTATTATTATAATAATATAAAACATTAACTCATCTACCCATCTTTTGTTCTATTAAATGAAAAAAAATACTTATATTTGTTAGTTTCTCTAAAACATATTTAGCATAGTTGTGGTTGATGGTGTAGAGTATGCAAAGCATCATGAATTGGATTTTGTTTGCAGTGCAAAAACATCCAGTTTCTCAGAGAGTCATTCATGGACAACCAGTAGTTTGAGCTGGTGAGATAATCAAATTCAAATCAGAGCTACCTGGCAGCAAGATGTATGAGTTATAGCTATTCCCTGAACATTATCAAGGCTCAGAGGAGGGAGCAGGGAATCCCTAGACTACAATATAGCTGATCTTAGAAGGAAACCACTCATTGAGAAATGGCAAATTAGTTTGGACTTTTTTTTTTCTTTTCTTTTTCTTCTTAGATTTATTGTATTTCGGAAGAAATTTTCCCTTGCTCTTGATTCTTGTTTTTTTTTTTTTTAAATTATTTTTTTTCTTCTTTTTGGTTCTCTACTTTCTTTATAATTTTTCCTTAGACGTTATTTTTTTATTTTTTTATTTTTTTATTTTTATTTTATTTTTTATTTTTTTTTATTTTTTGCTTTTTGGAGACAGGGTCTCACTTTGTAGTTCAGGCTGGCCCTGAGCTCACTGTGGTGCCCAGGCAAGCCGCCGCGAACTCAGCAATCCTCCTGTCTCTGCCTCCCGAGTGCTGGGATTACAGGCGTGAGCCACCACGTCCGGCATTTTTTTTTTTTTTTTTTTGAGGCAGGGTCTCGCTTTCTTGTTCAGGTGGCCCTGAGCTCATTATGTAGTGCAGGCAAAACTCAAACTCAGCAATCCTCCTGTCTCTGCCTCCCAAGTGCTGGGATTACAGGCATGAGCCATCATGCCCAACAATGTGGTATGTGGTACTGACTGCTGGTGGGTGTGAGTCAGCACACACGGTATCATTGTATGTGGTTACCGGGATCAAACCAGGGACCTTGCGCTTGCTAGGTAGGCATTGAGCTAAATCTCCAGCCCTACTGCTATTTTTATTCTCAATATTATATTTTTTGTATTTTTATGACACTTCTTGTTTGTTATTTAGTTTTTCTATTACCTGTTACCCAATTCTATGCATTTTTATAAGAGGTTGCTTTATCTTTCTTATCTCCCCCATCTATAGAATTTTTCAAATTTTTCTTATATTCTCTTGGTCTCAATCCTCTATATCTCTATTAGTATGACCATTAATATTTAGATAATTGACACTATATAATTGTTAAATTATTTTCTAAAATTAGTATATGGCTGTCTCATTTAATACATTTTAGCTGTTAATTAATATCTGGTTTGTCTTAGAAAACTATGAATTTCTTTCACTAAAGGTATATATTACTGTTTATTTAGATACGACACTAATTTGTCTTGGATGATATTTCTAAAGGTAATTTGCTTGATAATGCCAGGGTCATGTATCTGTTTTTTTTAATGGGCTTTTTCTTTGGGGTAACAAAAAGATTACTTTTGGCATAACAATACTGAGGTCCGTTCCCAGGGATCTGGGTATACTGTATCCTCACCACCCAGACTAACAGAGATATGAGGCATTGTGGTAGATAGAGGTAGAAGACTATAGTTAATAATACCCCAAATCCACTTCATAAAAGCAGACAAATTAAAGAGATTTCCAACTAGAAATAAAATGTTTCCAGTGTACGTGTCCGGCAACCTCAATTTGAAACAAAGCATGTCCCATTTTAGTATAAATCTCAGAAGACCAACATGGGAACAAAAACTGAAAAGCTGTTAGGGAAAAGCAATGAATCACTTTAAAGATATACCTTAAAATAACAAAGACTTCTCAACCCAAACCTCAAAGGCTAGGATACACTGGAATGAATAATTTCCAATCTAGACTTGTATCTTACAACTTTTCTTCAAAACTGATGGGGGAAAAAAGGAATTTTCATGAAAACACCTCAGGATGTTTATGAACACCAAACATTGTGTACTGCAAACAAATCCACACAATGATACATTGTTACATTTCCCAACTCACAATGAATGTAATCACCATGTACTCATAATGTTTTACAAAGGTATAGCAACAACAGTAATAATAATAATAGAAAACATTCATGAAATGCAAGAAATGAACAGTTCTCTCTCATCTGTATGCAAGTAGAAAAATTAACTAAGGCCTAATACATTACCTCCTTTCATTCTTCCTAATTCTAAAAATTTCAGCCACATGATGTGAGCTAATATAGAGAAGGTAGGGCTCTGGTTTGAGTACAGATAATATAACCATTGATGTCACTTTGTCATCATGGGTGTCAAAATGTTTCAGGTATGAATTTTTAAATTTTAGGTAGGTCATTTGATTTCTTTTTTTTTACCTTTATGGAAGTTAAATATGTTATTTTGCATAATATGGAAAATTGTTCACTATATGCTCATGTTTTCTGTGATTATCAAAATAGATTATATACTGTAACCCCAGCCCTCAGGAGGCAGAGACAGGAGGATTGCTGAGTTTGAGGCTTGTCCCGGCTACATAGTGAGTTCAGGGCCAGCCTGAACTACAAAGTGAGCCCCTGTCTCAAAAAAAAAAAAAAAAAGATTATAGAATATCTGTTTAATAATAGTGATGTAATACCATTCCACCATTAAACTTTACGGTTTGTTTCCAGAGCATATCTATAAAACTTCTATTACTCACACATCTGTCATTGACTTTGTGAGAGTTTCCCATAAGACAGAGCCTGAAAAAGGGTGAAAGGGATGCTCCACACACACCTGCCGCCATGTCTTTATCCACGGAACCCTCTATATATTTCTAAATAGCCGAAATGGCATTGGACCTGCATGTACTGAATTGTCTTTCAGCCCTTATCTAGCCAGGCCAGGAACAGAATAACAAACAAAATGACAGTTGTCCTTGTTGGTATTGTTTAGGGAAATTTCCTAATCCCAATTGCTCCCGATGGAAAAGACATCCTATTGAATAACTAGTAACAGAGACAAAAAGAGTGTTTTTTCTTTTCACATAAAGAGAACTTCTGAGCAGAACTTTGCAGCTCATAAGCTCACTTCTTTGATTGGTAATAATTACTTCCCCTTTACGGCTACGATGCCAGGTGGCATGAATATTCATTCAATTTGTATCTCTTTTAACACAGTGTTGATAAATCAATGTAATAAGCATCTCTCAAAATTGCCGCTTCTCTGTCAGTGGACAAATACCTCTCAGCTGATATCACAAAGCAGGCAAATAAGGTTCTAATGGGTAAAGTACAAAAGGTGAGAGTTGCTCTGAACAGAAAATGAGCCAGGTGAATGTCAAATTTCATTTTATTCCAGGTTACACTCATCATATACCGCAATTGTACCTATGTGTTCACCTTTGAATAGGAAGCCTTAAATTGGTATGGTTTAGTTTAGTTTTGTTTTTAGAAGATAAAAGAAAAGAAGTCAGCCATTTTTACCCCCTTTAACCTTAGGCAAGCTGAGAACTCAAGTTTTGAGAAATGAAAATGTGTTTTTTTAAGAGTTGTATCCATGCATATATAAACACATGTGATTTAAATTACTATGACTGTTAAATTTCAGTTTTTATGCCATAATAAATAGAATGATTACATTGCATGCAGAACAATATATTTCTCCTTCAACATATATAATTTTCGTTTACTTGTTAGTCTTCAAATATTGAAATCATAGTTTTAATGAGAAATTTTACTTGAGATATTAAGAATCATTCTGTCTCGTGAATGTTCTCGTGAATGAATTTATGCACTGTGTGAACCCTATGAAAATGCACTGACTGCAGGACTATACTGACTAGATAAAGGAGCTTTTTCTTTCTAGGGTAACACAGGACAGCACCATGACCATACAAATGGGAACCATGTAAAGCAATCTTTATAATCAATAGGAAAATTACAATTTGTATTTGACTTCTAAAAAATGTTGATTATTCTAATATCAATTATAAATATATGAGAAAAGAAAAAAAGTAATACAAAATGTAGTATACTATAAAGTTTTAGAAAATATAATTTTATTTAATTAAATATTTTATTTATGAAAATACATCAATAAATTTTTCAAAAGCCTTCATCTTCAACTTATACATAATATATAAGATGATGATGTATAATATGAGATGTTTATACTTTCTCCAATACTATTTTTTCTAACTTTAGTTAAGTTTCTAACAATTTTTCCTTTGCATTTGGTGTCAGATGATACTTCTAAGCACTTCTTTATGGGTAAGATATTTTTGAATGTTACTTCCTTTAAGATATTATTATTTTTTCTTTCTGTTACAAGTATTTGAGCACCTTGGTAAGAAATAGTAGTACATCAAGTAGAAGGTGACACTATTTTAATAAAGACTAAAAAATTCAAATTTGTTTAAATTTAACATGTTTCAGGAATAAAAAGAAAAATATTAAAAATTTCTTGGTATCAAAGGAAGATAAGAAAGTGATTTCTGAGCAATTGGAACATATGTACTGTTGTATGAAAATAAAATAGAATGGATACAAAAGTAATGTGTGAAACAAAGAAAATGTATTTAATTTTAAAAAGTTAAAATATTTTCAACCAATGAAGAAATGAATTAGTATATAAATAATTGGCTATTTATATGAAAAATCCTGAAACAAAGTATCACAAAATATAACATAAAAATAGGAAAAAGAATAAAAATTAGCTGATGATTGTAATGATAACAACTGTAATGAGAAAAAGGTAGACATAAAATTAACACAGATATTAATTTCAGCAACTTAACAAGAAAATTATATAAGTGATAAGAAAATATTTTCCCCCATCAGTAAACTAAGTTTAAAAAAAAACATATTGTACATTATTCTGGGAAACTTAAATTATCCTGGCCTTAGATTTTGGTGTCACATATAAGCTGAAAGTCATCATTTGTAAATTTTTCAAGAGAAAAGTTATCTTTTCTAGATAACTAAATTTGCTTTCACATTTGAGGAGTCAAAAAAGAGAATCTCATATATAAAACAACTAAGACTATAAACAATGTCTTTAATATTTTTATTAATACAATCTGGTGGAGTAATAGGTTAAAGTTACAAACTGAAATTTTGAGTAATGAGGGGGTAGAGAAAAAATATGACAGTAATAAAAAAGGGGATAAAAAACATGTATTTAGGGCACAGGAGGTTGTAAGGTGGGGAGGGGAAGTGAGAATTAAATCATGTCATAAACTCAATATTAAATCATGTCATATAACAACAATATGGTAGTACAGACAAATTATTCACAGAAGTGCTTGAACTGGAGTATTTAGACCTATCACCGAGTATCTTAACTGTGAACACCTCTATAAAATAATGGTGGCAAGAATCTGTCTAGGATGTAAGTCATGTAAACATATAAATGAAAGTGAATCATCTCATTCCTTATTTCTCTGCTGTGATGTGTAAGGACAGATGCACCAGTGTGACCTCAGCAGAAGAAAATACGCCATTCTGATGGCTGGGTTGGTCCAGGCCCACTTCATCTTCTCTGTCCTGTAGCATTGACTCATTCCGTTTGTTACATGTGTCAATTTTCCTCAGTCTCTGCTCTCATTACCCTTATGTGAGGTCTGTTGCTTCGATTTCAAGAGCCAACCAACATTTCATTCGCCTTTTCTTTTTTATAGTCTTCCATCCCCATGATACGCTGTCAATTTGCAAACTCAATGTTATTTTAGAAATAAAAACTGAAGTATTTTTATTGGTTCTATTTCCTCTTTTCTAGCAAGCTGCGGCTGGATGAAAGAGTCAAAACCCATTGGGTTAACAATCTACTTCTGAGAAAAATTACTTAAAACTGACGATAATGTATTATCTCTCTATTACTATGCGTAGGGTCTGGCAAAATATGGTTGGATTCTTAAAAGGTGGAATTCAAGTCTTCATCAGGACACTTGATCGAGAGCAGCTGCAGCCTCCCTCAGACCTCAGGCAGAATTAGTTCCTTCGCATTGCGTGACTGACATCCCTGTGTTTCCACAGACTGTTATCCAAGTACAGCCATTAGCTCCTGACGGCTACGTTCGGGTCTTAGCCATGTGGCTCCATGCATCAGCCCTCTGAAGATTCGAGTCCCTGATGTTGGACTCCTCGCTGTTACTTTCCGGAGAGG
Organism: Thryonomys swinderianus; assembly: GCA_004025085.1. Lineage (NCBI taxonomy): Eukaryota > Metazoa > Chordata > Mammalia > Rodentia > Thryonomyidae > Thryonomys > Thryonomys swinderianus. The sequence goes on along the minus strand of PVIC010040016.1, from coordinate 4,010 downwards.
ACGGTCCCTTTGAAAACCTCTTACTGGGTCAAGTGACACATAGTCTTCCTTTCTCAAAGCGGACTTGCTTGGCACACCTGATCACGGGGGCAACGTCTGTCATCAGCAGGTGTCTTTGCTAACCGATACTCCACAGCAAGAGATGACACAGCTTGTCAGCCCCAGGTCCAGGAATCTCGGTGATGATGTTGGAATTCTGGTCTTCCACATATATAATTTTTCTCACTTCTCTGCTTTCAGTAATCAGCCCAATAACCTACAATAAGTGGAGAGTATAATATCCTAAAATAGGTTCTTAATTTTATCTGAAGTCTTATATGACAACCTTCCCATTTAATTTCCGCATCTGTGTCTCCCTACCCCATTCCTAAATTAGTGTGACCAAAGTAGGATGGTGCGTGTCCATGTATGGTTTCTCAGGTTTCATCCAGGAGAGGAAGTTAATTCCGTGAAATGGCCACACAAACTGCTTCCTGAGCCAAAACTTGCTCAGCGTGTCAAGGTCTATCCTTTCATTTTCATTTAGTATTCCATCTGTGCACGTATCTCGGCAGTTTTCCTTCCAAAATATATTGTAAAAATTATACTTTGTTCCTTCTTTGCTTTTCTTTAAGTAGGGCGCAATGGCTCTCCGGCCTGTAACTTTGCTGGAATGCTGGGGTGCGCTGGCACCCTCCCCCAGGCCTCTTACATTCACCCTGTTTCCAGTTCACGTGTCACTTGTCACGTGTCATCTTCCACAAAGCTAATTTCCGTGGTGAGGTTCTCCAGGCCTTTCCTTCTATATCGCATTGTTTACTTCATTTTGACATCTTCTAAAGCACTCTGAAGTCCTGTCATTTATGTGTCTACATACCATTTCTTTGACTTTCACTTACAAAGTAAAGGAACGATTTTAAGTATCCTAGAACTTTGTACTGCTCTAGCAAATTATGTGATACTGAGGACTAATAAAGAATAGGAATGTATTTTCCACAATTCTAGAAGCCTGGAATTCTTAAATCATAATGCCAATACGATTGTGGGGAAGGGTTCTGGCTGCGCCCATCCCGCGGCCGAGGGCAGGAGAGCGAGGCAGCCAGGTACTGTGTGTAGCCTCAGTCACAGAGGAGGGATCCTCTTTCCTAAGAACCTTTCAAAGGCCTTCACTTTTGACAGAACAATTTGGGTACCACTTCAGTGATGGGGATACAGCTCAGTAGCACTCATTATGGAATCAAAGTGTTGAAGGAACAAAATCACTTGTGTCAACTGCCATGATTTTAACTAGTTTTAAAGGACCAGTGAATAGCGTTTCTGATAGAAATGAAAATTGTAGCACTACAATAGCATATAGCTTAACAAACAAAAAGGGTGGGGAATTCTAACTTCTGGAAACGGAGCTGCAAGTGCTCTGCCGATGTGGGGTGCGGCCATTACAGTAGGACGTCTTCACTCACAGAGTGACCACAGTATTTTGGAGTTGGATGGACAATGTTTGGATCCATGATGACAAAACCTCCTGGAAATGAGTGCTACATCCAGACTGTCCTAGACATACAGTCCACACATGCCACATAACATAACCAAGATGTGCAATCCTGACTTCGGAGAGATGTTGAGCTTTACATGCTAATATTTTGGAAGGGCAGTAAGCTTCACAGCTTTCACTTTTGTACATTATTTTATGTCTAAAGGCACTATTAGTTTATTCTATCAAGAGGACTGAATCATTTAACTCTGAAGACTCACTAACATTCATAAATGTAGTGATCAGTGGATTCCTATTAGAACTCAGGAAGTGACAGTTCCAAATTTTCTCTTTTTGAATTTTCTTTTTTAATAGTGAGTGTTTGCAGCACATAGAGTTTAGAGTCATCTTGTATATGTCCACGATATCACATGACTTTTTAAAATCCCCTTCCCTTTCCTGGCCTATTTTATCCCATCTTTTTAATATCCCCTTTCTCTATTTTGATTATGGATATTGTTAATCTTATGCTTATGACATATATGTTTACATTTAGATAATTAGGTTCCTGTGCAGAGCATGTCTTTATTCTGGTGTCACTTTTCTTTCCCCTTTTCCTTTCGCCCACATTCTCGTGAACCCCTTCCCATTTGCAAGAGATCCATCCGTTTGTGTCCTATCCAATCCTTCACTGTGCTTTCTTAAATACCATTCTACATTGCAGAGGGGGAAATAAGTCCTATTAGTAAACATTAAACTTAATAGGGAGATATAATTAAATTATAATTTCTCAAAGTGTGTCCCATAGAACACTGGTAATTCTGTAAGGAGTAATGTTTTAAAATAATACATCTTTAAGAAAATAATAGAATTATCTTTCTTTGATGTCTCTCTCTCCCTCCCTTTCTCTCTCTCTCTCTCTCCTCTCTCTCTCTCTCTCTCTCTCTCTCTCTCTCTCTCTCTCTCTCTCTCTCTCTCTCTCTCTCTCTCTCTCTTTCCCTGTCTATTTTTTTTGAGACAGGGTCTCGTTTTGCAGGTCAGGCTGGCCCTGAGCTCACTATGTAGCCCAGGAAAGCCTCGAACTCAGCAATCCTCCTGTCTCTGCCTCCCGAGTGCTGGGATTACAGGCGTGAGCCACCACGCCTGGCACCCCCTGTGTCTATTTTTAAAGTGAACTCTTTATTGGTACATTTTATATACAATTCACAATCACTCTCAGCATTGGGGAATTTGTACCAGTATATGACAGAAGCTTTCTCTTTCTCATTGAGTTCCAGGAAATAAAACATTGTCTAATAGCCCTGTTAAGATTAATTCTTAGGACACTAGAAACGCTTAGTAGAACTGGCAGTAGGATAAAAAAAGAAAAGAGAGAATGAGGCAGTTACATTGGACTTCCACTTATTAATGACTTATCAGCGTTGGCTGACTGAAGATGTTTCATTCCCCTGCTTCGTTGATAGGCTCTTAATGTGCAAGGAAGCAGATCGACTCGCGGTATGCTCATATGCAGCAAGGTGGGGATGCTTAGGGACACAGATCTGTGTGTGGGTGTGCAGATGGGGTGTGAGGAGGAAGAAGCAGGGCAGCTGAGAGGAGAAAAGCAGCTTAGTTACATACATATTTAAAAGTCAAGAGGATGCCGTGCTTAATGTTTTTCTTGGATTCATTACTCCTCTAATCCTTGATGTGTTGCCTTTAATTTTGTTGATTAAAAGGTATTATGTGGGCGGGTTATTCCATGTTGTAGTGCTACTGAACAGCAGGTAGACAGTAGCGACAGTCTTTTTTGCAGCAAGACAATTAAAAAGGTAATCATCTTTGAAAGCAAGAGGAAAAAAGTATAAGTACCAGAATAGACATGGATGTAAATAACTTCCTGGCTAGCAGACAATCATTGCACATAGAATTCAAATAATTTTATTTTTTAAATTTGAAGAAGAGTCAGATTCAAAGAGGCATTTTTTTTCTGATTGATCCTTGCAGACAAAAAGGCTTGACTTATACATCATACAACAGAGCACAATGTAAAGGCTGAAAAATAAGCCATAAAATACAATGCTGGAAATTTCCATATCACAGCTGCCCAGAGTGCATAACAAGAAGAATATTAGTAATGTCCAGATGCACATAAGTCTACAGGGATGGCATTTGCCAACAGCGAAAGGAATGGAATGACAATGTCAATCACATTCAATAGACTATGTTAATGTTTTTCAAACAGTTCTTTCACACTCAAAAATAGTGCTCATTAATAATGGATAGTACTGTATGAAAGAAGAGCGTTGCCCAAAAAACTGATGGAATTCATTGTTCATTGCTCATCTCCTTTCAACAATGAACTGCATTTTTTGGAGGATTTCTCTTTTGTCTTTAAAACTATGGCAAGATGATTTCAAACCTTTTAAGCTAATTGGGCCCTTTCTTTACAGAACTAACACTGCATGTGTGGCACTAATGCACTGCCCGGCCAGCCTCACATCTTCCTCTTGTCTCCACTGGCCCCTAATTCAGCTCCCATCATTCTTAGGCAAACTCTTTGATGAGGTCTGCTGAAACG
>PVIC010040015.1:0-16860 GCA_004025085.1 Thryonomys swinderianus | reverse complement strand
GGGTTTTAAGTAAATGTTCAAAAGGTGACATGACTAACAGGAAGATTTCTGCAGAGAAAGGTAGTTTGAGGAGGTCGCCAGTGGTATCTACACTTGTTTAGTGTAAAACAAGAGAACAGATGCATTTCTACATCTAGGAAAACTTTCAGTCCTGCAATAAATTTATATTTTAGTATATCATCACCACACAAGAAATCATTACATTTACTTTTTATATCCTGATCATTTTTACTTCCCCTTCAATCAGTCTAGAAATAAAAATTATCAGTGTAATGATACATAGACTTGAAGCCATTATTTTAAATATGGAAACTCAACTCCAGTGCATGTTTTCCCTGTGTAGACCAGATAAAGGATACTCCAAAGGGAAGACAGGCAGCCAAAGACCGACAAGTGAAACAGACCTCAATATGCTCTCTGACAATTTTTTCAAGTAGTACTTGAGGTCATTTTCCACTCCAACTCGAATCTGAAAAGTTTCACTAAAGTTTAATAATGAATAAGGCCTATAGATGATACCAATGCTGGTCCCCTAGTTTGAGTATTTGATGTTCCACTGGAGTCGTGAAAGATGCTACATCTGAAACCAGCTGGGTAAAGGTGCGCGGAACTTCTCTGGACTGTTTTTGAGAATCCCTGTGAGTCTATAATGACTGCAAAATTTTTAAAAATTTAAGAAAAATTTGACAGATATATGGAAGCAGATTTTAAGATTTCTTGTATAATAAAAAAGAAGACAAGAGAAAGCCATATACCTTTGGATTAAGTATCTATGTTTCTTGATGGAGCAAAAATGACAGGAGACTCATGTGAAAAATTGCTAAAGGGATGAAAGGAAAATGCTTAAAATAAATTATGCACTGAGATTTATTGTGCTTTTGTTCTTCCAAGCTTGAGGGTCAGACTCAAGGCCTTGTGCATATAGACAAGTTCTCTAACACTAAAATATACCCCCAAGAAGTGTTACTATACAGCGTCAAGGCAAATAGACATTTGTAGCAAGTCTTAGATTTGATATTCGCTACTTTCTATTTCAGTAGTTAGATATCTGAGGAATTTTTAAAGCTACTAGGGCCACTTAAACTAGGAGATATAAATTCTCAAAATAATTTTTAAATAACAATAACACATGATAGAAAAAAATTGTTACAATTTACCACAAAAAGTTATTGCTCCAAATGGGATCTTTTAAAATTCTAAGATTATTGGGCCAGAGGGTTAGCTCAGTGGTTCCAGTGCCTGCCTCACAAGTGCAAGGTCCTGAGTTCGATCCCCGGTAACCACATATAATGCTGGGCGTGGAGACACGCCCACAACAATCAACACCGCATACCACAATGCCAGACGTGGTGGCTCACGCCTGTCATCCCAGCACTCGGGAGGCAGAGACAGGAGGATTGCTGAGTTAGCAGAGGCTTGCCTGGGCACCATAGTGAGCTCAGGGCCAGCCTGAACTACAAAGCGAGACCCTGTCTCAAAAAAGCAAAAAAAAAAAAAAAAAAATCTAAGATTATTTTCAAAAATTAACAAAGAAGGAATTAAATACAGTAGAATATTTGGGACACTTGTAACATACAGAGAGACCAATCAGATGCCCCTGAGGCTGGCTACCTTGTGGTGACAACTATCCTGTATCTCCAAGGTCCCCTCTCTGACGTCATCACAGAGCTCAGGAAACCACCAGCACAGCAAATGTGGAAGGTCTTGAGCCTTAGGACTGAGTAAAGCACACACAATGTGAAAATCATTTAATTTTAACCAAACAACTTTGTCTAACCTGTCCTATTAATGCTACGATTTTGACTTTTGTTGATTCTATACTTGCTGTTTGGGGAGGGTTTGTTGTTTACTTTGTATTTGATGTGTAAATCTGTCTTAGTTTTCTATAAAGTTGTAAGTAGACAGAGCTTATATCTTACATTATACCCATAAACACGCTCTTACGAGCATGATAAAAATTAGTTTAGGCAGTCAAGTTTAAGGAATACTTTTTCTTTTTTCTTTAAAGCGAGCACAGGCTACACAGGTTCTCAAGTTTATAAAGCACAATCCTAGTCTTTAATGAAGTTTTCTTAGCCATAACTTGGGTCTGGTTGGAACAACTCAAACAGATACAAATGGATGTGAGAGATTAGAGATGGGAGCAGAACAGGCAAGGGAGGGAGCAAAGAGACCCGTTCCAACTAGACGCTGCCCTGAAGAAGGCGAGATGATACCAAGGGAAACGTTTGCAAATCACACACGTCTGCCTCTTTTCAAGGCTGCAGAGAAGATCTAAGGGGTGGCCAAAAATGTGCATTTAAATAACAAACTGCAGTACAGTAAAAGACACATGACCATAAAACCTCCCCATCAAAGTGCTCCCTCTTACTTCAGACACACTCATCCCACCATTTCTGCCACTTTCTGGAGCAGTTCTGGAAGTCCTCTTCTGTGAGTGTCTTTACAAGCTTTGATGAAAGATAGGAGGAGTGCTGTCACTTCTCTATTCCAACAGGAAGGGAAGCATGTATGATCATTATGATCTGTCCTCCTGCACCTTACCCACCAGATCTGGCTCATCCCCAAGCCAGAATGCCAACGGAAGGTAAAAGTTTTGAATGGATTCAAGTCACTAAAGATCCGCAACAGATCAAAGAAAGATAGTGCAGAAAGAGAACTTCTTCCAGAAGTGCTTCAGAAAGTGACCAGAAGGACAGGATGGGTGTGTTCAAAGCAAGGGAAAATATTTTTAATGAGGCTTATTGACAAGCTCTCTTCCACTCTGATACTTTTTAATTTAAATTTTTGGTGTGGTTTCCAATCAGAGCTCATGAGGACAGTGACCTCTACAGCAGCACCAGGAACAGGTACTTGAGCAGGACTCAGGGATCAAGACGTCAGTGCCCCTGGGTGGTGCCAGGTGCAAGAAAATTGGCCATCACTACACTTTAAAGATCCATCACATGTGCAAGTTGCCTGGAAACTTCTCAGCCGTCTGAGCGCCCTTTTCCTACCTGAGAAGCCAGGGAGTCTCATTTGGAGGCAAATGAAGAAGGCTGCCAGCTTTGAGACACCAACTGCGTAAAAGCTACACATATCTGACTTTATCAGCTCTAAATAAGAATCGGTATTATTTTAAGAGGGTCACTCTGTTGGAGAAGTTTTATTGCAGCCTTTAAACAGAAATGTTTTCCATTCTCAAAACGGAATCTTGGGCAAATATTTTTTTACAAGAAGGCATTTATACTAAACAAAGTGCATGACAAACCACTATTCAGTGCCTGAGGATTTTTTCCCCCCCAGGGCTGGAGATCAAGTCAGAGGCCTTGTGCTCTACTGCTGAGCTACATCCCTCCTGTATGTTTTCATGATTTCCAGAGCCAAGAGTCACACACAATTGGTGAAGAGACAATGGGAGAATTCTCACGTGTCTGATCTCTGGCATCTCTACCTTGGCTGCCTTTCTTCCTCCTTGAGTAGACAGAGTCTCACTGCATCGCTAGGCACGCTCAGGCGCTGCCTCCCTGATCCAGCCACCCTCCACGCAGGCACCTGGGTAGCAGTTCAGGTGGCCCACGCCGTGGCTCCTGAACTGGGGCGGAGAATTGCTAGGTGCCTCGGGGAGAGAAATGAAAATGAGCTGGAGCCGTGGAATTTGAAATGTTTCTCCTCTGTCTCCTCTACATTTATAAAACTTTGAATTTTTGTCTTGCAGAAATTTCAAGAAAATTGGCCATAACTATACTTTGAAGATCAGACACAAACCTTTTTCTGGGAGTACATGTTGTCTGAGGCAGAGGCACTTGCAGCTCACTGGGGACTTCTGCTCGCCGGGCTTTGGTTATGGATTCGCCCACATCTCGCCTGAGCTCGATCGTTCCAGAGTGACAAGAATAAATAATTTGCCTTCCTGGTTATAGAGGGCAGAAACTGAATCAAAAGCCCAGCCTCATACTAAAAATAGAGAAATAGGAACTTTATTTTAAAAGGAGGAGGGGATTCATTACAGTCTACATATTTAACAATGAGGAATGAATTCATTTGTTCACTAGCACAGATGCTCCATCAAGCTGTGATGCCCAGTGCTCTGCCTCACCCTGGCTACCTTTGAGCCCCTCTGAACCAGCACCCTAGAGAACTCTCAAGCACTGTCTTCTTCTGAAACAGATTCTACACCTTTGGAACAGTCTCATTCTTCTATTGTTTCAGCAAGTCAGGGTTATTGAACAGAGGGTGAGAAGATACCAGAGAGCTATCTATCATAGTGCAGGTATCCAACTTTGCCTCTGCTCAGGCCTCTTCTGAGACCCAGAGAGAAACATCACAATGTGATGTGTTCACATCATGGAATGTGATGTGTTACTGGTTGTGTTTCTTAATGAGACCTTGCTGAATTGTACAAGCTTCAAACCTTATAGAATGGTCTACTTCATGCAACAAAGAACACTCATTAGAGAGTAAAACACCTGTTCAGGCTGCCCATAGCTAGAGTGTTGGATAAACCAGCCAGAGGAGTGCATTTTGGCCTGACAGAGACTGTCTTACTTTCAATCTAGGGAATGCCTACAGTGCCTTAACCAGGAAGATCTGAGGTCCCACAAAACTAAACAATAAACATTTCTTAGACAGGGCTTTTCATTTTGAAATACAAAAAAACTGAAGACATCATATTGTCTAAAATCACTGTTTGCTACTCTTATGGGCAATGGACTTAAGAACAAAATAAGCCACATTGGTGAGGTCTTGATAGTTCTTTTTACAAGAAAAGACCAAAGGAGATCTTGGGAAAGTTTGTAGTTAGTTGGGCAGCGTTAGCACCAAGATCCCTCTGAAAGCAGGGCTTAGGAGGATTCCAAGTCCCTCCAGAAAAAGGCCATCCTCAGCCTCCTAGATGTCACTATAGAGCATTTAGTCACTGACTCCATATGCAGCTGAAGCTCAAATCCAAGACCCTCCTCTCAGAAGATTTGTTTTATTGTTGTTCTTGTTGTTGTTATTTATTTATTTATTTATTTATTTTTATTTTTTTTTTTTATTTTGTGATACCAAGGATCAAACTCAGGCCCTTGTGCTGGCAAAGTAGGCGTGGTACCAGTGAGCTAAATCCTGGCCCTCAGAAGACTTACACTACAAGATAATTTGTAAAGACCTCAATTTCTCCATCTGTAAAAGGCAACTTATGTTAGCCACCCCAACCCAAGGCTATGATGGTGAAATATGATCACGTGTAGCACATGGTAAACCCCTAAGAACTGTGTAGTTCAGCTTTATGAAACCTCTCTCCAACAGTGGAGCTCTATCTGCGGTCTCTTTCACTGGCTGCATTCGTTCGTGCTTAACTTGACATTATATAAACTGTACTTAGTAGACATGAATTATACTGTCTGATAATTCATGTTAGCATGATTAACAATACTTTGTAAAAGCAGAAGACAAAAGCACCCCTCCAGATACTTGTAACAAGAGGAAATTGAAGAGTGTGAAGGAAATCACTTGTGGAACGACGGGTCCAGTTGAGGACAGAGCTCCTGTGCAGCCAGGAACACAGCAGTACTCCCAAGAGCCACGCTCTGGGGTGCTGGCAAACTCACTGGCTGGTTGAAGATGATACTAATGGTGCCTGCAGACATGTAAATCACTAAAACGAGAGGATTGAGATGCTTTGTAATTCTAACAAAGCTGTCAGAGCTCAATGTTTTTAAAATTGTTTATCCAATTGAACTGCACAAGATGTCAGCCTAAAAACATGAAATTATAAATAAGACTCTGAAACATCGATTTATATCCATTACTATAAATGAATAACCTTCTTCCAAGAGCATCTTCACTCTCAGTTGATTAGCTATCAGAGGTGGTAGGAAAGCATTCCGATAGGCGTTAAGGCATTTAAAAACTAAACAAGCTGAAGAAATCCATTTATGTTTTCAGTATTGTTTGAGATCACTTCGCTTTCACCAAAGCCAGTTTTTACAAAATACCATGAAAAATAGCACAATGAACAATATCCATAAATTGTACGGATGTCAATTTCCCATTTCAAATATTTGACATTATACTAGAACTAAATATAAGATATTACCCTTGAGAGAAGGCAGGTATATAACTGCCTATACTACATTTGTAAATTCCTATGAGTCTATAATTATTTAAAAATAAATAGTATACCATTCTCAGCCTCTGTTTTATACACCTGGACTTTTAAATAACATTTCACCTAACCAGAGAATTCTAATTCATTTAGAAGCCCAGTTCTTTACAGAAGGGGGTATAGAGAGAGCAAGCCTATTCTTTCCCAACCCTGCACCAGATGCTGTTATTCAGACTCAGACCAAGGTCATAACCAAGGTCACATCTCTACTGATAATGATGTTGGAGTTCAGATTCTCTTTCAGAAAAGCATAGCTATCCACCAATCCAATGTCTAGAGTTGTTGTTTAGTTCTGGACACCGAGATTGAAAGTTTAGCTGAATAACTGCTCTGTTCCTCTCCCCCATGATAACAAGGGCCACATGCAGAAGCAGGAAGTGAGAAAAGGCCTTCCTTCCTCTGGGGCGGTTTGCTTTTCCAGGTGAGGGGAGGAGCCAAGGAAACAAATCCATGGCAAAGCCGCAGACGCTCAGTAGCTGAATGGCAGATCCTCCCCCAGGCCGGAGCCCCTGTGTGTGGCAGCAGCAAGTGACTGCCCGCCGTTTCCGCTGTCACTGGAGTGACTGCGATACTGCTGTATGTGAGGCTCGGGGCGGGCATGAACTCGGCAATTCTCATGTGTTTGACAATCACTGCAAATCAAGGCATTGTAACCTGACAGCGAGAATTAGCCTGTGGGATGTTGGTTCTGCTCCACGCTCCCTGCCCTGTGTTTCCGTAAGAAGCTCACAGAACATTTTCCACATGGTGCCCTTCTCTATGGCTGCTTCCCCTGCTGTATCTATGGCTGGTTGATGTAGCTCGTGCCTTTCAATTTGCGGTTGCTCCTCGCTTTATAATAAAGACTGCTGCTTTCTGCTTGGTTAGGCTCCTGATCTGGTGTTATTCCCACAGGCTTTTGGCATCCCTTGGTGAAAGCCCACGTTTCTTGCATCCTTCCTAATTATTTCTGTCCCAAATCCACAGCCGTGGATGTGCTAAAGTCATCTATACAAAGACAGGTTACTCCTTTATTAGCATGAAAAAAACCACACTGGAAGCGCAGGGTCATTTAGCTGAAATTCAGTAACGATTCGCTGCTATGCTGCGGGCTTAGATCCCAGAAACCACCTGTCTACTGGGGTTCAGAACTTGCTCTGTTTAGACACGTTCTTCATTCGATGTTTCCCAAACAGATTCTCCTAACTTCGGTGAGGTGGGGAGACATCTTAATTCTCACCAGAATTTTGGTGGATGATTATATTTCGTGCTTTAGGTATCAGTTACTCTCCCATCAATGGGGTAAAACACTCAATATCTGCAACTTAAAGAAGAGATTTATCCTGACCTATGAATTCAGAGAGTTCAATCCGTGTGCTGTGAGCTCACATCAAGGCAGAAGGGGGTAAAACTGCTCAACTTGCAGCAGCCAGGAAGCAGAAAGAAGGAAGGAAGAGCTGGAGACAAGAACGCGCCATTCTATGTCACGTGCCCAGTGCCCCACCTCCAACCCAGCCCCAACACCCTACAGCACATTCAGCTACGAACTCATGAGTGTGAGAATCCACAGATGGGTACATTGCCACCCCATGATGCCATCACCTTCCTGACGCTCACCTCTGTCTTTTGAGGGACATTTTCTATCTAAACTGTTACACATTCTATCTGTGGTTAATTAGGTATCTCCTGAGTTTTCTCTTCTACTTCCCATGAAACTAACTTCATGTACTAGCCAAATCTAGCATAATGCATCATTTTACTTAATAAGACATTTCCTGGAATTCTTCCAATTGTAGAAGTTGTTCCACACTAAGGTATTGCCTTTGGACAACCCTGTAGTAGTGTGACAGGAACACTCAGGCTTGGGAAGAGAGGTTAGGAGCACAGAATCTAACGTGTGGAGCCTGGATTATTGGATGTTAGCAAGAAGCAAGGTCCACATACTTCATGAGTGCAGTACTTTAATGGCATTAGGATGCAACATATTTCAGCAGAATTGTCTTCATCTTCAGAGTTCTCCATGGGAACAAGCGACACTTGTGCACATGCACGCACGCACGCACACACACACACACACATCCCACCCCACAAAGTAGCATCTCACCAGCTCTGAAAAGCTCTCTTCTTGACTTGTCTTTTATATTTCAGATATCTGATTCTAAAAGATCCTTCTAAAAGATTCTCTGCCACATACTTTGTGACTGTATGAATTTGTTCTGCTGCCTGTGTGATCACCAAGTTCTCAGAATTACACACAGCTCTTCATGTCTCTATAAAGCTAAGAAAAGGACTCTGTTGACAGTCATTCTTTGCCTCTCTCAGGGAGACTCAGGCAAAGGAACACAGATTAAAACAGAATATGTAGAAGAAGCCTGAGAATCAAAATTCCCATTGAAACCTTTTCCTTCTTCCCCTTCCTTCTGCTTGGATACAGTCATAAAGCTAGGTCTACAACAGCCATCTTATGGTCATGATATGAAAACATTCAGATTAATGACAGAGGTACATGCTCTGGTGTCACAAGTTACCAAAACAGAATGGCCAGCTGCACCCTCAAGATCTTTTGTATAGGAAAGAAGCCTTTATTATCTAATACTAGAAGCTGAATGGTTTCTAAGTGATAGAATATGCCTTCTGTTTAAAGAGACCCATCTGTATGACTCAATAGTTTCCACTTGTTTGTAGACACTGAGGGTGGATTGGACTAAACTTGATCAGAAATTGACTGGCTCAAGATCTTGTCAAGAAAGTTAGAATTTACCAAAATGAAAGGTTTGGTTACTTGTTCTATTGGTCAGCTTTCCTGCTGCTGGGAGAAATATATGAAGCCCACAAATGAAAAGGAGAAGTTATTTTGGCTTACAGTTCCAGACATTTCAGTTAATGGACAGCTGAACCATCATGGCAGAAAGTGGGTGGGAGATCAAAGCTGCTCACTCCTTGGAGGCTGGAAAAAGAGCCCTGTGGAAAACAGCCAGAGATCAAGAGAGATGCTCTCCAAACACATGCACCCAAGGGCCCACAGGCTCCAACTGAATCCCATCTCCTGACAGCACAGTCAGCAATGGCAGTGGATTAATCTAGTGATGAGTATAGGTCCCCTGAGGTCAAGTCATCTCTTCAAGAGTCTCTCAATCTGATCAAATTGCCAACTAAGATTAACTGGCACACTTGTTTGGAATTTTCTTCCTCACACACAACATGCCTTAGTATGGCCCTGGGAGACAATTACTGTCCAAAGTGAACACTTAAAAATTCATTATCTTGGATTTAGTCCTCGATGAGTACAGTTTTTAGTATTGGAAAAAGAGTTAATAATGGGCATAGTGCCCAGTGAGACACTCCAACGATTCATGATCCCTAGGTTTTAATGAACTCTGGATACAAGAAGAGAGGTTTGTTATGGGGAAGTGTATTCACTTGTTTCAGCTGCCTTTCTCACACCATAGGCAAAGAGCTAAGGCTTTTTCCAGCTGTCACCATGATCTCACTTAATTTTCATTCTTCCTTTTCATAGTTGTTTGTAAAAAACCAAAAATCAGTCAGATCTTAACATGCCAGACAAGTGAACATGCCTGCCATGTCTCCTCCTGTCTTGTATCTTGTGCCCAAGAACTAGAAAGGAACACAGCTGAGGACACAGGTTAAAAAAAAAATACTGAGAACAGGAGACAAACGAAAATTTCCAGGGGACTAGCACAGACAGGAATAATTTCCATAAAACATAAAATAAGCAAAAGAAAATGCTGGGAGGAAATAGAAGGTGAGAGATTAGCAGGTCTTCTGCATTTGAGGGAGCAGCAATCTCTAGAGTTTATGAAGGCCGAAAGTGAAAGAGACAGCAGAGAATGTTAAGAAATAGTACAGTAAACAGTCTAGAGATGTTTTGATCTTGAGGATGTCCAGAAAATATATCACTTCTAGATCTAGATTATGTTTTCCTTAATGCAATCCTATCTAAAGTTGAATTGCATGGGCTCATAATTATACAGTCAGATTTAATACTCCAATACTTAGATACACAAAATGAAAATCAAGGGACTAACACAACAATTAAGTAGAAATGTAAGGACAGCCTCCAAAATATTCACAATAAAATGCAAAAACTAACAGAAACATCCACAAGGGTCAGAATCCTAGAACATCACACTTGAAGGGATGATACAGGTTAACATATGCATTGTACCAATAAAGAAGCAGAGGCCAAAACAGATTAATAGACTTGTCCAGATTGTCCCCAAGGTTGGCCCAAGTTCATGCCGTGGTCCCCAGAGTCTCTTGCTTATAGTATCCACACATTAGCCGTTAACTGGAGGACTCAGGTCTGTATTTTATACACCTCAGGCCAATGGGAGCAACACACAACTATGAGTGACATTTACTCCAAGAGGATGGAAGAGGTAAATTAGAGAAAAAACACAGTTGAACTTGTGTAACAACACCTGCCAACAGCAAAGGGAACATGCTGTCATCCGCCATGACACCAGGAAATGAAACTGAAATGAAGGACAAAGTTTTCTCTGGACGCTGCCATCCACCTCAGTCTCACAGGGAATACAAGTGTAGACTGCACATTTCTGGCATAGAAACTCATGATGCACAGGTACAGAGTGGACCTTTATGCCTACCCTTTTGGACCTCCAGCCAGGTTCCATTTATACATCTCTAAATGCATGAAGCACCAGGATCATTTAGGGCCAAAATATAGCACCTGACTGCTAAAAAGCTAATGATAGGCAAGAAGGATCTCCCAGTAATTGCAATCAGGACACAGAATGCCAATCTCTATGTGCTCAGGGTTAAAATGTTTACAGGAAGGACAAGATAAGAAGAAAAATTAAAGACTCACAAGTCATAAAACCATATTACCATATGACAATAGGATGAATGAATCAAAACCCTCTCACCCAAAAGAAGGTGCTATGCAGCTGTTAACTTCAAGGGAAGATAAGCTATATCACTGGTGGCCCTCAGAAAGCAAAAGTCTCAGTTTATTAGAGAGAGAGGTGTCTCCATTCATCCTAACATGCAAAGGATTCTAACCACAGCTCAGGGCCACTCTCTGGTCACATTTCAGTACTCAAAAATGATGCCATCTTGCATGGAGATTTCTGCAGAACTGTAAATTTTATTATTCTCCATTTTCCAGTTGGTTATTTGCTAATCTCTTCCCATGTTTCAGGTACTCTGTAGGTTGTAGATAATTTTGTTGTAGTTCAGAGGGCATCCTGTGTAAACAGCTGTATTTAGATGGGTAAACTGAGACTTCTGTTCTTTGCAATGGTGAACTAGATAACCAGGAGGTTTCCCAAGAAGAAAATAGAATTATAGGCAAACAGCCATTAAAATGCTTGGTAACATACACGCCAAAACCAAAATGTGTGGAGTGCTTTCTGTTTGCCCCTCCAAGTCTGCATGTATCCTGATCTACCCTATTGATTGCCCTACAGTCATGACTTGTATAGTAGAAAGACCAATATCCACATTTATCTGGAAATGAGTAGTTTTGCTGGACACAATTTTTCAACACAAAATCCAAGTCAGTCCTGTGCCAACATGTTGTTTCTCTGGTCCACATGAGCTACTGTAAATCACCAAGTTCCCTCATCTTCTTGTTTCAGGTTGGAGAAAGAGATGCATTACCTGTAAACAAATGACAAATCCACCGTCAGTTAAAGTCTCAACAGCAATAAGTTCATAAAATAATATAGGCAAAAAGGATGAAAGAACACAGCTAATCTATCATTCTGTAGTAAAGACAGAGCTTTAGAATTTTGCCTCAAGCCATCACTGTAGAACAAGGATTGAATTGACCTTCCTGACTTAAATAGAGACTAGATAAAATAAATTTTAAAACAATTTCCCAGCACCACATATGAGGCCACACGTGGCTGGGATCCTTAATGGAAAGGAAGTAAAATAAGTGGAGTTCCATCCTTCCCAGCTCCAGTTACGGTTCATCCTCTAGGTCAGGGTCCAGGGAGGTGGCACCAACCCAAGCTGGACGGTAGTTTTGACTTGAGACCCGGGCTGGAGACATGAAGGCCAAGGAAACAACATGAGAGCTGGTGCACTGGAGAAGACGTTTCTTCTTGGGAACCAGTAGGCTTGGGAGAGTTCACAGATGTGACCCTCTGTCAGTCTCTGAGTGAGTCTCAATATGCACGGGGACGAGAAGAGACTACTTGAGATCATGGGAAGAACTACCAAGAAGCAGTAGTCTAGCAACTCTCAGAACTCCTAGAAGCATGGGGATAAATCACATTCTTACCAGTCTCTGTAAAAGACCCTAAAATGCAAGAGACTTTATAGAGAGTAGACTCTTTAGGGAGGTTTCACCTTAGCAATGGAAAGGAAAGAAAGAAAGAAGAAAAAGAAAGAAAGAAAGAAAGAAAGAAAGAAAGAAAGAAAGAAAGAAAGAAAGAAAGAAAGAAAGAAAGAAAGAAAGAAAGAAAGAAAGAAAGAAAGAAAGAAAGAAAGAAAGAAAGAAAGAAAAGAAAGAAAGAAAGAAGGAAAGAAAGAAGGAAAGAAGGAAAGAGAGAGTGATTCTCAATATAGTCCACAGATCCAACAATGCAGATGAAAACTCACAAAGAAATAATGGTGAAAGGCCCAGGGATTTAGTTCAAGTGGTACCACATCTACTTTGGAACCACAAGGGTCCAAGTTTGATCCATGGTACTACAAAAAATATTTTAAAAAATAAAAATGGTGAAGGAAATGTAAGGAAATAACAGCCTCGAGGGGTGAAAATTCAGTATTTTTAATTTATTAAAAAGATAACTGGGTCAAATAGACTTTGTAGTTTTAGTTTTGTGAGAAAACTCCATACTGATTTCCATAGTGGGAAGGGGATCCAGAGATGGAGGAAAGGAAAGAAAAGGGGATGAAAAAGGAAACGAGACTTGTTGTATACAGGTCCCAACTCTCCACAGGAATATAAATATTACATCCTGCACACATGGACTAATATAAATGGTAACTGATTAAGACAAAGTTTTAAAAAGATAACCAGCTATTAAGAAATATATTCAAAAAGACTCTAGCAAAAATAAGGAATGTGGTCAGTACGAAGTTATTCACCCGACCTGGACCGTATCTCAGAAGGAGCCCTAAGAGTCTCAGATACTTAGAGATCTGCAACAGAATTCAGTTTAATTATTGAATGTTCCCAATTTGTCAATCAAGCATCACGTGGATCATCTCATGTAAGACTCCCAGGCAAGAGCAAAGTAAGAGAGAGAAGAGGAAGTAGGGAGACCGTCACATGAGAAGAGGACCAAGAGCTGGAGCACGTCAGGAACTAAGATAATGGGGCTGAAACAACTGAAGAAAATATAGAAGTAGAGCTTTTGCAAATCAAAAATGGGGAGCTAAAGAGAACTGAGATGTTTATGTATGTGTATCAGAGCCCCACAAGGAATGTGACTGTTATGTAGCGTAGACATGTAATAATAAGAATAAATAAAATTATTCATTCAGTGACACAACACACACACATAGAGTGAAATGCACACACAGTGTTAACCACATTTAGGAAGGCAGTGCTTAGAGAGCTAAAAGTGTTTTTTCAAGATTTCACATATGGTCAATAAGACATAGGTTTTCTGGCTCTAGATCTGTATTTTTATTTTATTTTAATTAGTGCTTGTCTGGGGTACATAATGGTTACATTCATTGTAGGGACAAGTACAGGCACATGACACATCTTAGCTCCTTTCCTTTCCTTTCTGGTCCCTTCCTCCTGCCTTCATCTCGGGGTCCTCTTCCTGTTTACAAAAGGTCTACCTCCTTGTTTTCTATTGTTTGTCTCTTATTTTGCCCTTTCAATTATTTAGACTTGGGGTTTCTCAGTCAAGTGAAGCCATACGATATTTAAGCTAGTGTGTCTGATTTATTTCACTCAGCAATGTAGCTTCAGGTACACGCATTTTCCTATCATGACTCAAATTTACCCTTCTTATGACTCTGTGTTGTGTATAAATGCTACATTTCCTTTTTTAAATTTTGGTTCATTAGGGCCAGAGATTTAGCTCAGTGGTTCCAGTGGCTGCCTAGCAAGCACAAAGTCCTGAGCTCAATCCCGGTAACCACCTACAACAATGCTGGGTGTGGTGACTCACGCCCACCAGCAATCAGCACCACATACCACAGTGCCGGGCGTGGTGGCTCACGCTTGTCATCCCAGCATTCGGGAGGCAGAGACAGAAGGATTGCTGAGTTCAAGGCTTACCTAGGCTACATAGTGAGCTCAGGGCCAGCCTGGACTACAAAGAAAGACCCTGTCTCAAAAAAAAAAAAAATCAGTTCATTAGTGCACATATGCCTTCTGTAATGCTTACGTTCCTTGTGTTGAGTTGGTGCATGGGCACAACTTGGCATAACTCGGCTTTGTCCCTTTTCTCATCCCCTTTCTCTCCAGCACTTTCTTGATGACTGTGCTGCTCTTCATCCCCCAGCAGAACAGCACTGCTCTAAGCCCCGCATTACGTGTGTTCTACCCTCTTTGCCTCAGATCCTGGCTGCTGGCTTCCAAGGGGTCAGGGTGTATCTGGGGAGAAAGCTTGCTGACATCCTTGTATATTATGGCGTTCACAAAGAATCAGGGCAAAGGAGGAAGAGGGAAGCCTAAAGAGAGCCAAAGGCAAGTCCTCCTCGCTCCCTCCTCAAGGGCCAGTGCCTGACAGGAAATCAAACTGTGCACTTCTGGGTTCAGCAGACCTCTTCTTCGTAATGAGTGAGAATGGGGACCATGAATTCAAATTACAGCATGTACCCCTTCCTGATTCAACTTTTCCTTTTCCTATCTAGTCTCACATTCTATGAAAGCGTTCAAATTTGGTATTACTGTGAATCATCCACCCAATAACATAGAACAGCACATTATTACACAGTGGTCATATGAATAAAAAACTGAAATACTTGAATGCTCTTTGTAAGTTACTCAGAATATTGTAAAAGTAGGACCAAAAAATTACTATTAAGTATATACTATTAAGACTAGGAAAACATACTGGCCAGCTGAGGAGGGATGTAATTGTAGTAATAACAACCTGCTACAGCCTCAGAACACTTTTTTAAGCTATGAAACCTGTGATTTATCTCCTCTGATTCCTCCATTAGTGTAAACTTCTGCAGTAAATACAAGATATTAGTCTCCCTACCTTGTAACTGAGGAAACTAAGGCACAAAAAGATCAAGTGTCTGTCCAAAGTCACACAAGGAGTAAAGAGGTATAGAGCTGGGGTTCAGATCCAAATTTCTTCCCCCATAAACTGCTGTCTCCACAGCTAAGATAACATTGACTTACAGGATGATTTAGATTTTATGATTGATTTACATTCACATTGTCTAGATAATCTTTCACTTTCTACTCTGTAATAAATGGTCAGTAATACGTTCATTTTCATAAATTTCTTTTATTTTAAATTGGTTTTTCCAAGCAATCTCAAGGTGACTAAACTATGTTTGCTAAATAGTAGATGAAAATGAGGAAAAAATAATATAGTCTTGTTAAACTTTTATGTGTTAATACATAAGGAACCCAAGTGTCCACCCACAAAGCCTGGACATGAGTGTTTGAGTCTCACAAGCGAAGACTTGGAAATCCAAAGCCTGGGAAAGAAACGACAGGACAAAACCCTTGGTGAATGTGTGTGTGTGTGAGAATCAACACAATCTCCCTGGTTTCCCAACCCCACGTTCTTTCCACACTACTATGAGGAGACTTGATTGAATTTCTTGGTAGTGAACATGATAGCTGGTAGACATGATGTTCACTTTTTATAAACACACAGATTTTTTTTTGCTTGTTGACTCTTTAAAATTTAGGACTAGTCTGTTATTGAAAATACAAGTATTATTTAAAACTAGTCAAATTCTACTAATCTTATACTTAGGAGTATTACAATATTTTAATGTCATAATACACTCATTTGGCAACCTCATTTATCTGAAAGCTTTAAACAAATAAGTTAATAAGACTTCTATCAGGTGAGTTTTATAAGAGGTCATAACTCATGGGCAATTAGACCAGTAATCACCCAGAACCCGTGGCACTATACCAACACTGGCAGCAAGGGTGGGGGCTGTGAGGTCCCAACACAGGGACACTGAAAAAATTCAATCTGCAAATGAGAAGAAAAGGCTAATACAGGTGACCTGAGATTCACACAGAGCTATAAGCAATTGCCGGGTGAGAAGGCGACAAAATTATCGAGAGAAATGCAAGCATTTTCCAGAAGGGACATACTGGCTGTGTTCTGAAGGGTCACGCGCTTATGTGCCCCTTTATGAAGCGTGTCCCCACAGCTCCTAACGGCATCACCATCACCACACATGGCAGGGTGTGCACTCGATCACAGAACGGCAGAGCGGAGGGAGGTCTTCGAAATGCAGGGTGAAATCACATCTCTCGTTTCTTCTCCAGTGAGAGCGCTTAGCCATGGAGATGCGGAGTCGCCCTCTAAAGCTGCACAGCGCTCCGCGGGGCGTTCGGCAGAGCTAAGAGAAGGGCTCGCGCGGCCGGGGACACCCCACCCCGCCGTGGGTCCCGCTGCAGCAAGCGCCGGAGCCGCTACGGGGAAAGGACGCTCCGCAGTGACCAGCCTCCATTCAGACTTCCTTTAAGCGGACAAAGTCACTCCGTGGAAACGCCGGAACCGAGAAGTGATGCGGTCCTGAGATCTGTAAAAATCATTCTGCGCCACCCCTCGCACCCCAGGAAACGAGGTGAAGGTGCTATTGCTGTA
>PVIC010040014.1:0-16857 GCA_004025085.1 Thryonomys swinderianus | reverse complement strand
CAAATGCTTATTTATCAAAAAGTTATCTTGTATTTAGTGTCAGTGGCATGGAAATGTTGGAAGTTTGTAGAACGAACATACACAAGTAGATATGAAAGTCTGACTTTGGGGCCGAGGATTTAGCTCAGCGGTGCTGTGCCTTTCTTCCAAGTGCAAGGTCCTGAACTCAATCCCTGGTACCAAAAAAACCCTGACTTTCCCTTTG
Source organism: Thryonomys swinderianus (assembly GCA_004025085.1). Taxonomy (NCBI): domain Eukaryota; kingdom Metazoa; phylum Chordata; class Mammalia; order Rodentia; family Thryonomyidae; genus Thryonomys; species Thryonomys swinderianus. The sequence continues at coordinate 16,652 of PVIC010040014.1, read as the reverse complement.
TCCCCATCCTGGTGGTACAGTACACAGTAAGCACTTGTTTACCAAATGGCTGTCGCTCCTTCTATCTTCCTGCTTCACTGAAGATTTGTTTACATTTAAGGAAACAGTGCGACGGTAGGGCTACGTGCCGCACTGAATCCGAGTGTCTCTCTCAGGTCATGACGTTACTAGGGAAAATGGAGCGTCTCCGAAGCTCTCCCCTGCATGCCAACATCTCCACTGCTCTCGACCGACATTTCGAGTCCATTCACATCGTACAGTCACGCAGGAAGGATGAGATTGTTAACGCTTCAAATCGGCAGCAGCAAGGAGCGCCAAGATGCCAGGATGACAGAGGTACGAGTGTTAGTGCACGTCCTTTACCGAAGCAGTGTGATAGTTTGGATATTTTAGTTAGATCGGGAAGAGACTGGGTTTCCGAGGGCGGGGGGTAGCTCAGTGGCACTGCCCCTGCCTCAAGGGCAAAGTCCTGAGTTCAATCCCCTGGATTCAAAAAAAAAAAAGGACTGGATTTCTAAGATTAATACTTGTATGATTTACAGATTAGCAAGTGACCAATACATTTATTCCCAAAATATATTGTTCTATTTTGTCAATTATAACACCTGTCTTAACAGTTTTTTTTTTTTTTTTTTTGCTTTTGAGATAGGGTCTCGCTTTGTAGTTCAGGCTGGCCCTGAGCTCACTATGGTGCCCAGGCAAGCCTCGAACTCAGCAATCCTCCTGTCTCTGCCTCCCGAGTGCTGGGATTATAGGTGTGAGCCACCACCGGCATTGTGGTATGCCGTGTTGATTGCTGGTGGGCGTGTCTCCACGCCCAGCATTATATGTGGTTACCGGGGATCGAACTCAGGACCCTGCGCTTGCGAGGCAGGCGCCGGAACCACTGAGCTAACCCTCCGGCCCTGTCTTAACAGTTTTGCCCAAAGTATTGTCATACAAATCAGAAATAAAATATTAGTACTTATAAGTATTTTTAAAAATATTTTTATTAGCTCAGTCAATAGCCACTTTCCCTCCTCTTCCTTTTTTTTGAAACCAACTTTCAAGGCTGGTCTTGAACTCACAATGTAGCCTAGGTGGCCTCAAACTCGGTGATCCTCCCGCCATATCCTCCAGAGTGCTGGGATCACAAACATGTGCCACCACACCCAGATGATCCTTGGTTTTATAGAAGTCATGTCAGATTGTTTAGTAGGGACAACAGTGGGCTTCATGAGTTTAGGGTTATTGAAGTGGTATCTATATGACATGGCCCTGAATATTTCTTTTACAGATGTTTTTGCCCTTGCTTCAGCAATTAAAGAGATGTGTGTGGCCACTCGGAAAGCACGTACAACCCTGTGGTGTGCACTGCAGATGACCTTGCCGAAGACAGTGAGCACAGCCACCCAACCCGATATGGAGAAAACTTCACAGGACATAGTGAACTGACAGTAAGGTCCATGAGAATGTGAACAGCAGTAATCCAGTGAGCCACAGAGATGACACAAACATTAAGGCCACAGAAGGAAGATGAAAAGCTGATAAGTACATTTATCAAGACATGCTAACAATTTTTAATGAACTTGTCAAACTTCAGTACATTAATCTTCTCTTCAGTTAGTTAATGCCTTAATGAAGTCTAACTTCTATTTAAAAATCTGTTTTAGAATGAATGAGATTCAAAGTGGATTTAGAGGTAAAGTTGACTACTCTAATTCTGAGTAGTCCAACGTAACAAACTTGTTTAAGCAAATTAAATATTTCCTAATAGCTAAAACATTAAACTCCTTCTACAGTGCAGGTAAATATAAATATCAAATTCTTCATTTAGTTCTGCCATAGTAAGTATAATTCCAAATAATGATACTTAAGTGACTGTAACCCAATTATGGCTACAGTCTAATAACCAAGACAGTGTTGATTGTGATATGAAAGTATTTTCCTTACAAAACCGGATAAACCTAAGAGACAATGGAAAACAGGGATAAATCCAAATATTCATGTAAAATTTAAGAAACTACCATATTTGTAAATTTGAAATCTTAGTCCCTAAGTATATGGAGGGAAATGCATCTGATTCTCCTAAATTAGTGATAAAAGTGCCAGTGCAAAAACCATGCAAGCTATTGGATATAAAACCTGTTCAAATCATTTGTGTATATGCTTTGAAATTTATGCTATTAAGAATTATTTCTAATTTTAAAGTTAAATTTATACTATTAAGTATTATTTCTAATTTTAAAATATTTTAATTGAATCAAAACATTTCCTTTATCTGGATCTTTTAGACTTGATTCACAGACACTAAAATAATGACTACTGTTTTAATACCCTTAGTTGGTTGTCTTTTATGAGGGTATCACGAAGTTCTAAAATGTAATTTTTTTAAGGTTAATCCTTAACTAGTTTAGTTTTGCATTTGGTTCATATATATATTTTATGTAGTTGTATTCATCAGTTTGCTTCTATATTTTTTAAGAGTACTTGAAAGCTTGGGTTTTTCTCTTTCTCATCCCTTAATATCTGTTATGAAACCCAAGTAATTTATTAATGTAAAATGCTGGTATTATGTGACTCGGAAGATCTTGCATTTTAACATTCCTAGCATGAGTTAAACTATAATATAATGTACTGATGAAATTTAATTGTATCCATAATCAAAAACACTGATGTTTTAAATGTTTTTTCCCCCCCTTAGTTTTAGAATTCCTGGTATTTAAAAAAAACTGTGTAATCACACAACATAAATTTTCTTTAGATGATGTGTGGAAGAAACTGCTTGCAAATGCAGGAGTCACTGTAGGGGAACCATTTTGATCACTGATAAGCCATAGAACTACTCAAATGAATTGCATGAGGGTCGTCAAATAAAATAGATCACCCCACCAGTCACTACGCAGAAAGGGGTTCAGTTAGACATGAGACTTGCTGGATGTTATGAAAACATATACTGTACTGAATTTGGTCTCAGGAAAGAATAAATTGTTGAAAATATTTGTTTCTTTTTTTTTACATTTGTAATAATTTCTATTCCTGAGTTACCTGTGTCAGAAAACTAACTGAATTTCATTTAACTGATAACAATTTGTTTTATATTTCACAAGTAACAGTGTTAGTAGATTGATGCCCTTCAGATATACTTGAATTGCACATGAACACTTTTAGAAAAGATCAGGTGTGTTCAGGGTGCTATGGCCATATACCATAAACACTTGTAAAGATGACACTTTTATCATCTTTACAGTAATCTAGGCAAACTAGAATGAAATTGGGGGGAAGCTTTAGTATGACAATGGTCAGAAATGAAACTACTTTACAAAAACCGAACACTTCGTTTAAAAAAAAAAACCACAAGTCACTCAGTAGCTATTTATTCATTGGTTGTCCCTTTCAATTGTGCAGTATCTAGTGGATGGTTCTTATATACCATATATCTTTAGTACAACCTACAGGAACATTACACACACAGCCTGGTGTGGTGGCACACACCTCTAAACCCAACACTGAGGCTGAGGCAGGAGGACCATCAAGTTCAAGTTCAGCCTTAGGCAACATAACCATTTAGCCAGGCCCTGTCTCAATGCAGAAAATTAAAAATGGACTAGAGATGTAGTTTAGTATAAAAGTCCTACATTCAGTTCCCAGTACCATTTAAAACACACACATACACAATCTGCAGTGAAACTGGCAAAGCTGATGCTCCCATTTGTCATTAAAAAGAAATTTAGTGTATTCATATTTATGGAAAAAGCAATTTATATAAAAGCATTTAAAATTACCTTGTATTATTGTATCAGTATTCTTCCTACTGAATAAACTTCTATACTTTTTAGAGGGTTTGCTGGGAATTAGTTATGACTAAAATCTCACGTCTGGGCTAAAAATCTTACTCTAGAAATTTCGATCGTTTAGAATTTGCTTTTTGTACTATAAAACATTTCAGATGTAAGGATTTATTGTCACTTGGACAATCATATTCAAAATCTTAACAAGCTGATTGTTTCTGCTGAAGCACCAGTTTGTACACTAACTGTGACACACTTACAGAATAGTCCCAGATGAGGAATGGACTGCTATTAAATTGAAATAAATACCCTTGGGGGAGGTCCGTGGGTCTAACCTTATTCCTTCAGAGACCAAATGGAGAACAAACCAAATCCCCAAATAAGGGCCCCTCATTAAACAGGCTCTGATCTCACCGCCTATTTCCATCACGAAGTAAAGTACTAAACCTCTCCTAGTAACTCAGAAAACTTCACAGCCTGGTTTTCTAAAAATCAAAGAACTCTTTCTGATCTCCTGATCTCCATCTCAGAGAAAGAAAATCTCAGAAAAAGTTTATGGGTTCCAGGGAGAAGTTCTGCCAGTAAAAGATAGGCTACAGGACTAATTAAAGCATGAAGTAAAACCATCACTAAGTGACGGTTCACACAGACCTCACGCATACCCCCACAGGCACCTGGAAAGAATCAGACAGAAGATAGTGATTTAAATAAAGTTTATTTCCTAAAATGACGCTTATCTTTGCAATGCCGCAGTTACAGGACTGTGACGAGGCAGCCTATCTCCTGTTCTTTACTCATGCATTTTTAAAAAAACCTTCTGCATGAAGGTAAAGATCCTGTTAATCTCATATACAACAGCTCAGCAAACCTTCTTCAAGAGCTAGATAGTAAATATTCTAAGTTTTACAGGCCATTTATGATCTGTCATGTTTCTTTATTCCTGGAGTACTAGGGATTGAACCCAAGGACTTTGCACTGAGACACAACCCCAGTCCTTTAAAGTTTTAGACAGCGACTAAGTCACTAAGTTGCATAGGCTGGGCTCGAAAGTGCAATCCTCTTAGTTTCTTTTATAACCTTTTAAAAATGTAAAAACTATTAAAAAAAAAAAAAAGGCAGCCAGTCTGGCTCCTGGGTGGAAGTCTGCTGAGCCCTGGTCACTCTGTGGCCGCAGGGTCAGGGAGAAGACCCTGGCCTCCAGCTAGCGTGGCTGTGACCTCTGACCCCAGCCCCTACCTCCTCACTCACCGCTGGGTATGTTTATTAAGCACCTGTCCTAAGCATCTCTGTGTCACCAAGGGTTCCAGTGTTTTTTGTACGAGGGTAATTCCTCCAGTTTCTCTAAATCAGGAACTCGCGGTCTTAATAGTCATAACTTAGGGCAAATCAGGATTAAAATCTACCAGCACTCAAGGAAAGTCACAATTATAAAAAATTAATCTAGCTAACAATGATGTTCTTGCACTCGATACCAACTCTTTGCTTCTTAAGTCACTGCCTAGATAAGGAAAAATACATACCATCTCTAGATTTTTTTCTCTCCTAAGCTGGAACTTTTTAAAAAACCTTCTCAGATCTGCAACATTCCCTCACCAGACAGTCTGTCCTTCCCCAGTCCGCAGCCACGTCCCCTGAACTCCGGGCTCAGCAGGAAACGGCTGAGTCTGGGGGCAGCGTCACCTCCAGAGCAGCCTGCGCTCCTTGAAACCTGCCTCGGCTTCCTGAATCCTGCTCTTTATCCAAGGAGTATCTCTTTTCTAAAAGGCGCTAGAGAATCGTGGGAAGGCTGCCCCACTCCGGGTCTTTGGTTGGGAACATCAACGGAACGACTGGCCACACTCACACCCACCTGTCGTAATTAGAATGATTGTGATTCTCCTTTTAACCACGTAAACAAAAGAGGAAATCTTTCCCCGCAGTCCTTCTAAACACACGTCTGTGCAAGCAGCTTGGCTTGAGGCACACGAGGTGGGGAGCGGAGCTGGCTGAGGTTACCGCTTCCGCTCCCCTCTCTGTGTCCTTTTCCTCTCCTTTTCCTTGCGCTCCTGCTTGGCCAGTCTGTCCCTCTCCCTCTGCAGCTTGTCCTGCTCCTTCTTCCTCTGGGACTCATCCCGAAGCAAGTCCCGCTCCAGTTTCCGAGCACTGAGGACGTCCTCCACGTTGGTGTTCCGGAACAGAGCTGCGGTGAGTTAAGGGATGGAGGTGCAGGAGAGAGGCCCCGACTAGCACTGCTCCGCTCCGGGCTGTCCTCTCCCTTGCGGGGAGTTCTCGCCTTCAAAGTTAACCTTTACGTTTTCTTTGGTCTAGTGAGAAACCCTAACACTACCAGGACAGAGTTCTAAATGTCCCTCAGATTAAAAACCACTTTCAGACTTTGAGTTTTTTTCGATCTATTTTTGTGGGAAGTTTTCAATTTCTTTCAGATTTAACTAAACCTGAATTTTTTTTTTTGAGACGGGGTCTCGCTTTGTAGTTGAGGCTGGCCCTGAGCTCACTATGTAGCCCAGGTGAGCCTCAAACTCACAGCAATCCTCCTGCCTCTGCCTCCCGAGGGCTGGGATGACAGGCGTGAGCCACCATGCCCGGCACTGTGGTGTGTGGTACTGATTGCTGGTGGGCGTGAGTCTCCCCACCTGGTATTGTTGTATGTGGTTACCAGGCATGGAACCAGGGACCTTGTGCTTGCTAAGCAGGTACCAGAACCACTGAGCTAAATGTCTGGCCCTAACTAAATCTGAATTTAAAGTATATTTTTTGTTTTGTTTTCTTTTTTCAGTTTTTTGAGACACAATCTTTCTTTGCAGTTCAGGCTGGCCCTGAGTTCACTATGTAGCCCAAGCAAGCTTCCAATTCTGGCAATCCTCCTGCCTCTGCCTTCTGAGTGCTGGGATTGCAGGCGTGACCCACCACATCCGGCATTGTGATATGTAGTACCAGGGATCGAACTCAGGACCTTGTGCTTGCCAGGTAGATGCTAGAACCACTGAGCTAAATCCTCGGCCTTAAAGTATATTTTCAAGCCAGGCATAGTGCCATATGCCTGGAATCCCAACACTCAGGAGGCAGAGGCTAGCCTGGGCTACAGAGCAAGACTGTCTCAAAAAAAAAAAAAAAAAAAAAAAGAAAGACTGAATTTATGAGACAAAAAGTAAGGTGAAATAATTGTTAGAAAGTAACTAACCAAAAAATGTCCTCATTGTCTAGTTTTGGAGATGGGGCCTCACTGTGCAGTTCAGGCTGGCCTTGAACTCGCAGTGATCTTCCTGCCTCAGCCTGCCGAGTGTTGTGGTAACAGGCATGTGCCACCACGCCTGGCCCTCATTTCTCACCACTTTACAAAGCCAGGTCTGTTGCTATCAGACAAGCTCCTCACCTGAGACATCGTTTCTACTTTACCGCTTTGGGCTCAGCGTACAGCTCAACGGCAAAGCACGTGCCAGCACATCCAAGGCCCGCGTTTCGCCACCAGCACCAGACGCGAGTGGCCGTGTGTCCTGAAGTGGCTCCTCCTCCCCTAGGAAGCACCATCCTCAGCTCCTCTCGGGGCTGTCGCTGGGGAAGGGATTTTGTCAGCAGGGCCCTTCCTTGGCTCAGATGTGTCATCGTATGTATTTTCAGCCAAGAAATGATGAGGTTCCCGGGAACAGAAAACCCCAACACTGCCGCATCGCTGTCCGGGGCAGGCAACCCGAAAGCGCAGGAGCACCCGGCTCTGGCGGCCTCGCTGCCAGCCGGCCCTGCACGCGCCCACGGACTCGCTCGGCGGTGACGGCGGAGCTGTCAGGGCTCCCACCCACCAAGCAGCGCACCAAGGCGCGCGCGTCCTGAGGAGCCTGCCCGGGCTGGCGGGACAGAGGCTCCCGAGGCAGAGGGAACCTGGCAGGGACAGCAAAAGGCAAGCCGGCCCCTGGGGGCTCTGCGGAGACGCACAGGGCGGACACATTCGTCAGAAGGATACACCTGTCGGAAGCGGCGCTCACCCCGGCGCCCAAATCCTCATTCTCATCCGCTTCAGTGACCGATGTTAAGGAAAAGTCAGGCGGAAAGCAGAGCCCTGCAGACTCCAACTCAGCATCCGGACGTGCGGCAGACAGGCGGGGGGCAGGGAAGTCAGGTGAGGTGCACACCTGTCACCGCAGCACTTGGGAGGCTGAGGCAGGAGGATCACTGCCAGTTCAAGGCTGGCCTGGGCTACGCGGTAAGCCCTGTCTCAAAACTCAGAAATACACGCATGGATTAAACAGAAAATCTCCCCTCAGGGAATTCTGTCCAGAGCTTCAAGAAGCCCTTTTCTGGGAGGCTGAGGAGAAATGTAAGTTATTCTGGGTAAGTGGGACCTGCACGCCAGGCCACAGGGAAGGGCCCTCTGCACAGCAGCTCTGCAAGTGCCGTTCCCGGGAACACACCTCCCCGGCCCCGCACTCCTCGGCCAGAAACGCTGCGGGAAAGCCGAAGCCTGCCCCTAACACGTCCTGCAGGGACCCAGTGCTTTGACGTTCCCTTCTGCCCCAGTGCCGCCAACACCGGCAAGACAGACACTGGCCCGGAGCCCGGGGGTCGCCCTGCCCCGGGTGCCCCGCGCAGCACACCAGACCCCACTCCCGGTGCCCGTGCCCTCCGTGGACGTTGTGCCTCACAGCCCGCCCAAAGGAGTCCAGCTCCGTGCTGATGCTGTTCGGGGCTTCACTACGACCACACCGGAGGAAACAGGAAACGAGGCTGCCCGCGGATGTGCACACGTGTGCGTGTATTTGTGAGCACAGCTCAGCCTCCCAGACCCCGGCTCACAGCCAGCAGGCTGGCTTTTCCTTGGCTTGGCACCAGGGCTGGGACCCAGGGCCTGCGCACAGCCTATACCCTCAGCCCTTTGCATTTTGTGAGGCGGAGGCGCGCTGAGTCACTAACGGCCCAGGCTGGCCTTGAACTTGCTGCAGCCCTCCTGCCATGCCCAGCTGAAATGAAGCCAGGTGGTGGGGAGCCTGTCGGGGTCCCGTGAGCCCGGCCCCGGAGCAGCAGGGAAGGATATGCCTCCTCGTCGGTCACATCTGCGTACTGTGCCAGCAGGGCGGCTTTCCTCTGCCGCTGCTCCTCTGACACCATCCGAGGCTTCACCACAATCTGCGCCTGCTTCTCGATGAGGGTGGCGATGGCCTGGACCTCATCTGGGCGGGGCGCGAGAAGGGACAGCGTGGCGACCTGAGCGATAGGGCCCCCAAGGCACGCCTCCTGGCTCCGGAGCCCTGGGCTCAGGAAGCTGCCCCGGGAGCCAAGAGCGGGCAGGGCCAGGCCTCGTCCAGATCCTCTCTGCCAAGCCAGCCACCCGCTGAGGCCCGGCTGCAAACGTGGCGGAGAGCACCGCGCCCAAGCCTCGGGAACCCCTCACGTGCCGCCTGCACGGGGCCTGCGACCAGCACGGGCGCTGCCTGGAGCGATTCAGAAAATGCCCCTGCCAGCCCCGAAAGGCGAACAAGGCTTGGGGCCCTGGTGCCACTGACAACGGCATCAGGGTGCTGATTCTATGACTCGCACTTTCTCAGCTCACTTCCCGACCTAAAGCTGAGTGTGTGCACCCATTTAAAGGGGGGAGTGTGGCCGGTGAGAAACAATCCCAACCACAATCTGTGTCACAAAGTGAGACCAAAAAGAAAAGGTGAGACAATGGGTCGGAGACTCAGCTCAGTGGTTCCAGTGCCTGCCTGGCAAGCGCAAGGTCCTGGTAACCACATACAACAATCCTGGCGGTGGTGACGCAGGCCCACCAGCAATCAGTGCCACACACCACAGTGCCGGGCGTGGTGGCTCCCGCCTGTCATCCTAGCATTCGGGAGGCAGAGGCAGGAGGATTGCTGAGTTCCAGGCTTGCGTGGGCTACACAGTGAGCTCAAGGCCAGCCTGAACTACTGAACTACAAAGTGAGACCCTGCCTCAAAAACAAAAAAAAAGCCAGGGATTTAGCTCAACACCTACGTTGAAAGCACAAGGGTCTAAGTTTGATCCCCGGTACCACCAAAACAAAGTGAGAGAAGAGAAATATAGCTGACTATATTCACAATGCTAAGTGGCCTGGGCCCTGTAAAGAAGGTGGACAAGGAAAGAGCAGAGTCATGGTGGTGTACACATCCAACCCCCTTCAAGGCCAAGCGAGGCACTTCAGCGAGGCTGTCTCACTTAAAAGGGCCTGGGGATACAGCTCAGCACTCCACGAGTCCACTTTCCAGCCTACCCCAACCTCCCACACACAGAAGGGGTGGGAGACCAGCTAGCCCCGCCCCCAGCCAAGAGAACTGTGGTCAGCCTGATTGGTAAAATGGACAGGAGAAAGGAAATCATGTTTGATAAAAAGTTAAAAGCACAAGTAGCCCCAGGACCTCAGGAGGCTAAAGCAGGAGGACCACAAAATTCAAACCCAGCTTAGGTAACTTAATACTTGATAAGATCCTGCCTCAAGCCCAGGGTTTAGTGCAGTGGTTCCAGAGCCTGCCTCCCAAGCACAAGGTTGCAAGTTCAATTCCCTGGTAGCAAAAAGAAAAAAGCTCCAGCCTCAAAAAAAAAAGTAAAAACTGGGCTGGGGATGTAGCTCCGTGTGAAGGGCTGGGGTTCAATTCCCAGTAAGGAGGGTGGAAAACAGGAAGAAAAGTTAAAGCACGCTGGTGGCCGCTTGCCAGTGGAAACCCTCGGGGGCAGCAGTGTCTCAAGCAGGGGACTGCGGGCAGGACTCAGGGGAGGCCCTGGGCGACGCCAAAAGCCAACGCTACCTTCTCTCTTCACTTTGGGGACAACGTTCTGAGATTCTGACCACCGTTCCACAATCTCTCTGCAGATGCTGAGGAGGGAATCTTCTTCCTGGGGGGAAAAGTAGAAATTAATATCCTGAGCTCTCGAGAAAGTAACAGCCACCTCAGGGAGGACCGCAGGGGCACGGGGCTGCCAACGGGGGGTCGGCAGGACTCGGCCTCAAGACAGATGCTGCTAGGTGCCGAGCACAGTGCACTCCCAGCTCCTGGGGGCTGGGGCCAGCCTAGCAATACGGTAAGACCCCACCTTAAAAAATAGGTAAGTTGGGCCGGAGGGTTAGCTCAGTGCTTCCGGCGCCTGCCTCGCAAGCACAAGGTCCTGAGTTCGATCCCCGGAAACCACATACAATGCTGGGCACCAGCAATCAATACTGCATACCACATACCACAGTGCTGGGCGTGGTGGCTCACGCCTGTCATCCCAGCACTCGGGAGGCAGAGGCAGAAGGATTGCTGAGTTCGAGGCTTGCCTGGGCTACATAGTGAGCTCAGGGCCAGCTTGGACTACAAAGCGAGACCTTGTCTCCCAAAAAAAAAAAAAAAAAAAAGTAAAACTTTTAAATACATATATTTTGCATTTTCAAGTTCACAATACTTGTATATATCATATAATTTTGGGGTACAATCTAATGTTTTGATGTTTAATTATGGAATGATAAAATCAAGGTAATTAATAGGTTCATTTCACATACTAGTGTGCTGTGAGAAAACATGTCAAGTGTGTTTTCTTAGCAATTCTGAAATAGACAACGCTTCATCTTTCACGGTCACCTCCAGCCGCTGGGTCACCACGGCTCCTTCTCCTCCTCCTTCCCCTTCCAGCCTCCCTCATTTCTTACTCTTTTGGTCCCAAACAATCCATCACTTGGGTCAAAAGGTGCACTTTGAAGTCTTCCTTAGTATATGTGGTCAGAATAGTTTCCAGGGCTCATTGCTGGTGCAGGACCCAAGAGGGGCCAGTCTGACTGCGATGCCCAGGTTCGGCAGCGCCGGCCCTCTCACTGAGCACAGCCAGACAGAACCCGGCTGCTCGTGGGTGACACACCTCAGTGCCCATGCCATCTTTGTGAGCAAGGTTAACTTTCTGAGCTCCTACTACTGCTCCCTACTATACACCACATGCTTGAAATTTACCTCTTGCTAACAAATGTCACAATTCCTAAGACTTGATCTTAGCCCAATCTGGCAACTGATTTGGCTGTGCCTTCTGTTTTCCTTGAAAGGATTTGATATACAGGCCAAGGGCAGCCAGATGTGGTAGTGCATAACTGTGAACTCAGCACTCAGGAGGCTGAGGCAGGAGGATGCTGGGTTTGAAGCCAGGCTAGTGTACATGGCTAGTGCCTGTCTCAAAAAAGATGGTAGGGGCCTCTGGCACCTGCCTCCAGACAGGCCACGGAACGAGGGCCCTGGAATTAGGTGTTGGATGTGCACACATTACTTTCACTGTTCAGCTGTCTCGGCAGGACCCCGGCTCTGTTGTTACCCACCACTTCCTTCTGGTCGGTTTCCGCATGGGAAGGTAAGGAAAGTTAGGAAAAAACTAAACATGATACGCAACTGGACAGGGACGAGAGGGGCCCTCAAAGATCACTCTGACTTCTGCAGATTATGCTCTGACACACACACACAAAGAGCTAAATGTTTTTCTAGGTAACCACCTCTTCTGTGAGGAGTCTCTTAGCAGCGCAACGCACACACCTGTTTCCCTTTATCAACAGACACATAGCGCCAAATAAGGACACCAGGAAAAGGGTGGGCTAAGGGAATGGTACCCAGAAGAACCAAAGTTACTTCACCAAGCTGATCGTGGAGTCTTCAGAAAATTCACAGCGGGAAGTAAAACTCAAGGGCTAAGCACCGAGGCACACACCTGCTATCCAGCCCCCTGGGATGTTCAAACAGAAAAAGTATTGGACCAGCCTGGGCAACTCAGTGAGATCCTGTCTCGAAACCACATCTAACAAGGTCTGGGAACGTAGCTCAGGGGTAAAGCAAATGCATGGGGCCCTGAGTTCAATCCTCACTACCACCAGAAAAGAGGGGGAAAAAACCCCTAACGTTCTCTGGCTCTTATTCCTTACCCCGTAACCTGTAACGTCAGAAAAAGATTTTATTCCAGTGGGCTGTATTTCCACCAAACTGCCCAAGCTGCCTTACAAGCTTGGTTAAAGCGTTCCCTTTTAGGGCAAGCTCAGCAGGAGCAGGCGTGGGCCTCAAAGGGTTCTCCCAGCCAGATGTGCCGCAGCTGCTGCAGTGAAAGTTTCAATGCTTCAGTCCTGTGCTTCTGAACTGCACTTCCGGTGAGATTTTTTTTTCTTTTTCTAGTATTCCTCCTACCTCTGCGGAAACCTTGTGGAGCTGAAGCAGTTTCCTACTTCCTACAAAGTATGTATGCCTATCTTTGTATCTACACGGTATTCTATTGGATACAACATTCTATCTGTACAATAGTCTATATCCCAGTATCCTCTAATTTCCTGTTCATTGTGACAGGTGCCAAAGGGTAAAGCCTCTCACTGACACATGGATTTCACTCTAGCAGTCCGGTTTCCACAATCTAAACCACGAACACAAAGCCAACCCTTGTTTCTACAGCATTTAACAACGATGCAGGTAAATTTATTTTTGAGCTCTTGCATTTAAAAGGAAAAATGCCACAGACCAGCTAATCAATTCACAGAAACCAGTGTGCGTCAGTCAGGGAGTGGGAAAGAAGGTAGCAGAAATTACCGAGTTAGAAGACAGACGTCTTGATCACTTCCTACCTAAACACAGCTTAAAGTGCCTCTCTCTTGCTTTCTTTCTTGGCTTTTCTTTGTTTGAGTGTCTCGCTTTGGACTTCAGGCTGGCCTCGAACTCGCGGAGACCCTCCTGCCCTCCCTCTACCCAGTGCGGGGGTCCAGGCGTGAGCCGGCGAAAATACGGATTTCTGAACTAGTGGACCTGCTCTGGCAAATTTCTCTTTCTGATCTCGCATCCCGGGGGCTCTGCGCTCCGCGGATCGCCAAACACCTGGAAACCACTGCCTTCGCGGCGGCCACCCTGAACGACCCTGCACCGCCTCGCCCTTCCGGGCTCCACCTCGAGGGCACCTCCCCGGCTGGGGGGCGTTCCGCGGCTCCCCCTGCGCCCCGCGACGCCGGGACGCGGCCGGCCCGGAGCGCGGGGGACGGCGAGAGCCGCCAGCCCGGGCCGCGCGGGTTTCCGAGGGCGCCAGGGCGCCGCCTCGGACCGGCCCCCGCTCTCGCGTCCCCGAGCGCGGGCCAGGCCCGTGCTCTCCCGCTGAGGCCAGGAGCCTCCGAGGCCCCGCGCCCCGCGCAGGGAAGCGGCGCCCGAGCCCACCAGGTTTCTCCACGCTCACCAGGAAAGCACAGAGGATGCACTGGAGGGCGTCCAGCTTCTCTTCCTCCTCCTCCTCCTGCAGGACCCCAAGGATGTAGGCGCCATACACGGCGCGGTCCACGCCCAGCGCCTCCAAACGCCCATCGAGCCAGGACCCGAAGCCCCCGCCGCCGTCGCCCCCGCAGGAGGGAGCCGCGGCCGCCTCGCTGGGCGCCGCCATCTTGGGGCCAGGGTCCTACCGGCCCCGGAGCGCCCACCGCAGTGCCTGACGGCGCGCCGCGGCCAGTGCGCATGCTCGGGAGGCCCCGCCCACCGGGACGCGAACGCGGGGCAGCGACGCGGGGGTCACATGGCGAGGGCGCCGCTAGCCTCCCACGCGCTTGCGCTCTGCAGGCCCCGCCGCGGCTTCCTCCCTTCCTGCGGCGCGCCCAGCGCTTTCCCCGCTCGCTCCCAGTTGAGACCCGCGGGGTATTGTGGCCGGAAACCCGGTACTGCGGCGTGGACGTCATCAGTGTGCGTCGTTGCGTCAACGTCATCAGTGTGCGCCTCGGGAGCCGGCCCGGCCGGAAGTTCGTAGGAACGGGTGTAGGAGGCGGGCGCCTGGCCGCCGGCGCCCTCAGTGGAAGGCTATCCCGCGAAGACTGGCTTCAGGAGCCCCTTTCTCTGTTTTCCTTTTGTTCGGCGATTAAACCTAGGACTTTGCGCGTGCTACCCACTCAGCACTCGTCCCCATGAAGGATTTCGGTTTGTTTCTGCTTTGGCAATACTGAGGATGGAACTCGGCCTCATACCTGATAGGCAAGTGCTCTACCACTGAGCTACGGCCCTAGATTTTTTTTTTTCTTTTGAGACAGCATCTCACTGAGTCTCTCAGACTGTTAGCAGACGTGTAATCCTCCTGACTCAGCCTCCGGAGTAACTGGATAGCAGACGTGCCTCGGTGTGCTCAGCCGACAAAAGATTTTCCAAGTTAACTGAGTGAAGGCATCCTGTAGCTTAAACATTAAGAACATATTCCTTGGCTACCTTAGTACCAAAATAACCTTTGTTGAGGGCTTTTAAAAGTTCATCTGAGGCTGGGCACAATGTTACACATTTGTAACCCCAGCGCATAGGAGGCTGAGGCAGGAGCATTCCCTGCGCAACGTAAAGATCAGTCTGAACTTCATAGTGAGATCACAAAAAATTCATGTAAAATAGATTTACACATACAAATGACAAGTTTACAGGAAAATATGAATTCCTTTGTACACTGTAAAACAGTGCTTTGAGGTTTAAAAGATGGCCAAATCTTAGAAGATCCAAAAAATGGGGGGGCGGGGGAGGCTGGGGATCAAGTATTACCGCGCCAACCTTAGATGCACAAGGGCCAGAGTTCGAGCTGGTACTGAAAAAAAAAAAAAAAAAGATTTAAACCAGAGCGTGGGGGCAAATGCCTGTATTCCCAGCACTCGGGAGGCAGAGGCAGGAGGATTGCTGAGTTCGAGGCTTGCCTGGGCTACATAGTGAGCTCAGAGCCAGTCTGAACTACAAAGCGAGACCCTGTCTCAAAAAAAAAAAAAAAAATCACCTAGAGACCAAGCTGTTTCTTCTCTCGCGGAAAGCAGTTGGCCCAGCCCGTGGCTGTGGCTCTACCTGGATCAGACGTTCGCGGGCCTGGCGGGCGGTATGCTTGCTGGTGCCCGGCCCCCAGAGGTCTGCAGCCCGTGCAGATTTGGGCCATGGGCGCCCTGACCTGTGCCCGTGCCAGCACTAGAGAGCCTGGATGGAGCTCACCACTTCCATCCCCAGCCAGGCACATCACTTACCTCAACCCGGGGGTGGCGCTCAGTGGTCAGGTTGGCACCACAGCGGCCTGCTGCTGCCTGTGTGCAAAGCTTACCTGCCTTTCTGTGTCACGCTGAAAGATAACTTTAAATCCTAAAGCATTCTTGCAACACTTCAGCTTGTCTTTCTCCGGAGACCCCTGGTCCAGGATCTGCCCAGACAAGGCCCCGGGTAAGGGGCCTCGAGCCTGGCACGGTGGCGTAGGCCACCCTCCTGGGGGAAGCTCCAGGCTCCATTCCAAGCATTTTCCTGATGTTCTGACTAAAACTTGATTTTGATTGCTCGAGCCTGGGCAGCAGAGAGATCGCATTTCCAAAAGGGGGGTCCAGGGATTGAGCTCACTGGTTCCATGCCTGTCTCCCGAGTGCGAGGTCCTAAATTCCGTTTGCAGCACTGGAGGAAGAACAGACAAAAGCAAAGCCTGACTCTTGCAGCCAGGCTGCCTGGCTTTACATCCCAGCTCCGACCCTGGCTCCGCGGCGTCAGGCCAGTTCCGGCCACAGTGGAGCATCGCTGCTGCCCACCCGGCGACGGCCCGGAAGACGGGGAGCCTCCCAAACACCCCGGGGGAGCGGCGCCAAGTGCCCGGAGGGTCTGTGCCCGAGGCCGCCCCCGCGAAGCTGGGCCCGGGAAGTTCAGTCTGAGGCACCTCCAGGGTGCGGGTGCAGGGCCTTCATATTAGTTGCGGGGCACATCAGACACCCTCGAAGTCTCCGGGTCCGAGTGGGGAGCGGGTCTGACCCTGGGGACACAGGGCCTCCCCTCCGTGTGGGCCGAAGGCGGAGCGTGGCCGCCCAACCTCAGGACTGGTCTGTCCCGGCCGCGCCCCTGAGCTCCGTGCTCTGCCACACGCCGCCCAGCGGCATGACCTTCGCAGACCCCAGCCCAAGCCGTGTTCTCTCCCCGCACTGTTGTT
>PVIC010040013.1:0-16879 GCA_004025085.1 Thryonomys swinderianus | reverse complement strand
CCACATGCATGAGCTTGGATGGGAGTGTAGATCAAAAAGGAGTTATGACACTTTAAAATATGTAATTGGCAACATTTGAATGGGGTTTGTAGATTAAATGGTAGAAATTTTTTGGTGTTGATTCCCTGATTTTGATGAGAGTATTGTGGTTATGCAAGAGAGTATCCTTATTTTTTATAAGAAAGTACTTTTTTTTTTTGAGACAGGGTCTCGCTTTGTAGTTCAGGCTGGCCCTGAGCTCACTATGGAGCCCAGGCAAGCCTCGAATTCAGCAACCCTCCTGCCTCTGCCTCCTAAGTGCTGAAATTACAGACGTGAGCCACCACGCCAGGTATGTGGTACTGATTGCTGGTTGTGGTATTGTTATATGTGGTTACCGGGGATCGAACCAGAGACCTTGGGCTTGCTAGACAGGTGCCGGAACTACTGAGTTAAATCTCTGGCCCAGTACCTTTATTTTTTAAAATACATGCACTGAAACGTTTAGGACCATATTTTTTTTTTGGGGGGGCAGGGTCTTGCTTTGTAGTTCAGGCTGGCCCTAAGCTCACTACGTAGCGCAGGCAAGCCTGGCCCGGAACTCAGCAGTCCTCCTGCCTCTGCCTCCCGAGTGCTGGGATTAGAGGTATGAGCCACCACACCCGGCATTGTGTTTAGAACTAATTTGACATAACAGTAACTTAGTATCCAACTGTTCAAGGAATCTTATAAATATATAAAAGTAAGGTTAATACAGTAAAATATTAACAGGAGACTTAAGGAAAAATTATGATACTTAACTTCTCTGTAATTCAAATTATTTCAAAATAAAAATTTTTTTTTTTTTTTTTTGCGGTACCAGGGATTGAACTCAAGCTCTTGTGCATCTAAGGTTGGTGCAGTACCACTTGAGCTAAATCCCCAGCCCAATAAAAAGCTTTTAAAAATCAGTATACATGAATGTTCAAGTGTAAGGAATTTATTACACTGATTTTTATAGCCTAGAAAAGAATCTCTAATGGTTTCATTAACTTTGGTAATAGTATTCAAAAGAATAGTTGAAAGAACCTGTAAATTTTCCTTAAAGAGTAATAATGCAGATATAAAAAAATTCTGCTTATTAAAATGCACAATATTCTGAGCCCTTATTAAACATCAGTTCTCCAAGCTTACCTTCTTTTTTGGGGGGGCAGACTCGCTTTGTAGTTCAAACTGGCCCTGAGCACACTGTAGCCCAGGCAAGCTTCGGACTCAGCAATCCTCCTGCCTCTGCCTCCCGAGCGCTGGGATTACAGGCATGAGTCACCACACCAGCACTAAAGCTTATCTTCTTGAAATTAAAAAAATATATATAAACATCACTGAGAATCAAAATTCTGTACATTTCAAATTTGTTTTCATGTAATTGAAAATTACTTTTCCAACCTCATGCACCAGGAGCCAAGGGTGCTGGTGGAACACACTTCCGAGTGTACCTGGGTAGGTCACTAGGTGTGACCCTGGGTACTATATAAGGTTCCTCATCTATCTCCTCTGGCTCTGTTTCCCTGCTCTGCTTTTCCGATGCCATAAACTAAGCAGCTCTGCTCCACGATACTTACCTGCCATAATGTTCCTGACTTAGAGCCATCCAACCATGGACTGACTCCTTGGAAACTGTAAGTTAAATTAAACCTCTCTTCCTTTAAGTTATGGGTGTCAGATACTGTGTTCCAATATGGGAAAGCTAACATAGCACTTATGCTCTCTGATACATAAATATCAAAGGTCACCTACACCATGACCCATGGGTGAAGTTTAGAAATTATAGTGCTGTACCTTTATTAATGTTTGGTGTACTTGTCACTACTTTTGAGTTTGGTAATAACTTTTAATATAAAAACTGCCTGTGCCAGCAAATGTCTGTCCTTAGGTTTTAATTTTTTTTCCATCATTTACAGTGAAGTGGCTGACAAGTTAGGCCAAGACCACAATGTATTTCTGAAACAATTTACATTTCTAATAAGCTTAGTTAATGGATCTGAAGAGGAACAATTCCAAAAAATTTAAAACAAGGGTGGCAGCAGTATCCTTGGACTAATGTTTCCCACAGTGCTTTGTTTGAAGGTCTCCACCAGTACTGAGAACAATCAGTATATATTTTTTTAAAAGAACGTAATTGTATCAGGTAAAAAAAATGCTACAAACGATACTAAACATGAATACTAACTTTAGAATGTGGGTAAGTGCTTAGGAAGCTTTTGCATGTTCTCTCCTTGGGGCCAGGAACTTACCTCAGTATGGGAGCACGTGGGGGCCGTGCAGTCACTCACAGACGGTGTGTGTGTGGGGGGGGTAGACTCTGTGGACTCCACTAACAATTTTACATAAAAATCACATATACTCTGGTTTCCTTCAAATACAGTGAAGAGAGATTTAAAACTCTCCAAACTTATACGAGGCCCTGTGGAATAATTTGACTTCCAGAATTAAAATGAGAGGAGCCTGAGTAATGAATGAAAAGCATCCACAAATGAAGCCATGTATGGGGAGGGGGGCTGTGGGACAGGGAAGACATGGTGAAGTGATAGCTGATACCTTCTCTTCCAGCGAAGTCTTGATTTTAAAACTTGTATTAGTAATTTTGGGTATTTTTCTATAAACAACTGAAATGGGTAAAGTGACAGAAAAATTAAAAAAGGAAAAAAACCTCCTAAATTTTTCCTTGGAACCAGTATCAGCATGCTCCTGTTTTAATCTCCAGTGTATCTTCATGTGTTCATTCTGAACCATCCTGACTTAAGCGACAACAGTTCATCTGTCATCTAAAGAATAACCTTGCAATAAAATTCTAGAAGCTTACAATCAAAGAAAATGCAGGTGATGGTTACTTTCTCACGGTTAATGCCGGGACAGAATGCCATCATTCTTCCTCGGTGGGCTGGTGTTCTAAGTAACAGTTGCCCTTCTTAGAGGAGGTGATCCGAGTAGGTCATTTGGAGTAGACTGTCCCTCAACACAGTCGATGTGAACCAGGAACTGAAGCAACACAATAGTACAGAAGGGACCGGGCGGCGGCCTTCTACCAGCCGCGTGGCTCTCGGCAACTCCTCCCTCTTCCACAGGCTCGTCCCCTCACAGCTGAAGAAAGGAGGCTGAGCTGGAGGAACTCTTCAGCCGCTCGCAGACATCATATTCACTAAGATTTTTTAAGCTGTATATTCTACTCCTTTTTTCTCCATTAAAATTGAGTAAACTTTTTTTGCAGAGATCAATCAACTGTTTCTCAAACTCAAATGGAAATCCAGGGACCCAACACAGAAGAAGCAATTTTGAAGGAGCAAAGCTGAAAAATCCATACTTCTCAATTTAAAATTTTCCTACAAAGTAATCAAGACACTATGGTACTGGCATAAAGACAGATATTCAGAGACTAACGAAATGGCTGATAGGCACCAAGGGTGGCAAAATAATTTAATGGAGAAATAATTGCCCTCATACCCGAATAAAAATTAATTCAAAGTTGGGCATGATGGTACATGCTTGTATTTGCAGCTACTCAGGAGGCTGAGGCAAGAGGATCCAAAGTCAAGGCTAGCCTGAGATAAAACACTTACAGATACAAACATATGTATATATATATAATATATATATAAATATTATACATCTATTATCTAGAACATGTCTAAAACAACCATGTAATTCATCATTTAAAAAAATTTTAAATGGAAAAAAGGATCTGAACAATTACTCCAAAGAGGACAGCTAATAAGCATGTGAAAAAATGCTTGGTATTATTCAGTAGAGAAATGCAAATTAAAAGCTCAACAAGATATCTCTTGACATGCACTAGGATGGCTAAAATAAAAAAGGTAGAGCATAATTCATGTTAGAAAGAAAGGAGAAAAGGAACTCATATATACACCACTAGGAATGTGAACTAATACAATCACTTTGGAAAAGTCTGGTAGCTCCTAATTATGTATGACCTAGCAATTCAATGCTTAGGAAACTGATAATTCTAAGAAAACTGACACTATATATTCAGAAAGGGAGAAAGAATCTCATGTACGACTGTTCAAAGCAGCACTCTCCACAACAGCCCAAAATTGAAACAATGTCCACCAACTGATGAGAAAACAAAAGGTGAAATAGCACGTTCATACAATGGCATAAAGTTCCACCATAAAACAGGACACCGATACGTGTTAATGTATCAACGAACCTTAAAAGCAGCATTATATTAAGTGAAAGAAGTCAAACACAAAAGGCCACATGTTGCTTGATTCTATGTTATAAAAAAATCTACAGAAACAAAATTTAATGATTGATGGGCTAGGGAGAAAGGAAAATGTGGAAGAGTATGGGGTTTCTTTTCGGAGCAATGAAAACATTCTGGAATTAGTGGAATAATGGTTGCACAACTCTGTAAATACACCAAATGAACTACATTTAAAAGAACATTTTATCAAGGGAAGAAAAAATATGATGACTAAAAAAAGGGAAAAAAAGCTTATGTATATGGGGTGGGGGTTGTAGGGTAGGTAGGGGAATGGGAAAAACTAAAAATTAAATTCTGTTATATACTGGTACAAATTCTCAATATTGTGTGTAATCATGATGTGTATATATAATAATGTACCAATAAAAATTCAAATTTTTTTTAAAAAGAATATTTTATGACATGTAAACTATATCCCAATTTTTAAAAAGGTGAATGGCCCTTAGAAAATGGACTTCCTCATTTCTGTTTCAGGTCACCTACTGAGTTATGAAAGCATGCAAATAACTGCAAAAATATCTGACACTTATAAGCACACTGCAACTACAGTAAAATTTCTTTTTAACAAAGTAATCTAGATATCAATTGACAATCCACATGTATTTATTCTTTTTTTTTTTTTTTTTTGTGGTGCCGGGGAGCGAACTCGGGCCCTTGTGTGTCCAAGGTTGGCAGGGTACCACTTGAGCTAAATCCCCAGCCCTCACATGTATTTATTCTCTTTTATTTATTTATTTTTGAGACAAGGTCTTGCTTTGTAGTTCAGGCTGGCCCTGAGCTCACTATGTAGCCCAGGCAAGCCTTGAACTCAGCAATCCTCCTGTCTCTGCCTCTTGAGTGCTGGGATTACAGGTGTGAGCCACCACTCCTTGCACTGTGGTATGTGGTATTGATGGCTGGTGGGCGTGAGTCACCACGTCTAGCCTTGTATGTGGTTACCGGGGATCGAACTCAGGACTTTGAGCTTACGAGGCAGGCGACAGAACAATTGAGCTAAATCTCTGGCCTCCTACATGTATTTATTCTTATATTGAAACACCAAAGATCTGAAAGTTTCTCTGTGTTTATCTTTTAGTCATTAGTAAAGTTGATTTTTTCAAAAGAACATGCTAAAACAAAGGTTTTCATTTTAGAAACTTCAGTAACATTGTCACTTCTCTAGAAACAAGAGTATTGATGGCGTAATGACATTTAACAAGGCCATCTTCAAGTGCTACATACATATCCATCTATGTACGTATGTATGCATTTAAAGTGGGGTCTTATGTTGCCCAGGCTACCTTTGAACTAGATTCTCCTGCCTCAGCCTTCTGAGTGGCTCAAGTAACAGGCATGTTCTACCACACCCAGGTCCAAACTGTAGTTTAATTATTGCTCAGAGGCCAATGGAAAGGGTAGGCAAGGTAAGTTTTTCAACACTGCTATTATGACATAATATTTATGACAAGATACTTTAAATCATGAGATGAATGCAGACTCTCTTTTCCCCAGAATATACAGAGAATTATACAGCACCAAAAATTTGACACAAAAATCTTTGAAGAGCTATAAAGAAAATATATCATTTATACTTATCTTCTGAAACATTGGTTTATAGATGTGGTTTTCAGTATCAGAAGGCTTAAACTTGTATCAGTATTGTAATCCACAACAGAAGTTACATAAGCATTTGAAACAGAATGAAGTATTCATTCTAGTCTATTCTGATATTTGAAAGAGGTTAACACAGACTGATGACGCTCTTATAAGTGCAGTAAGGAGGATAAACACCACAGCGTACTGTGACCATGATACTTTCTAAAAAAGAAAAATCAACAAATTACAATACAGCACCATGGTTTTCATTGTTTATAGCCAATGAATATTGCATTTTTCAGCTTTTACTCTCAGGACAGCAAAGATGACCTTATCCAATTTTAGTGGTTTGTGTTGTTTTTTTAGTGGTACTGGGGTTTGAATTCAAGGCCTCATACATGCCAGGCAAACCACCACTGAGCTACCCTCCCAGTTCTCTCTTTTTTGTGGTGTCGGGGATCCCACTTAGGGTCTTGTGCTTGCCAGGCAGGTGCAGCATCACTCAGCTAAAGCCTTAGTCCCCAGTCCCCCTTATTTTGAGAGAATGTCTTGCTTAGTTACCCAGGCTGGTCTTGCACTTGTGACCCTCCTGCCTCAGTTTCCCAAGTGGCTGAGATTACAGGATATGTCACTGTGCCCACCAATTTCAGTATTACTTTTGTAGTAATATATATAAAATCCAACCATGCTGCAGTAACCTAAGAAGAGAGCAACCCTAAGAGAGGAAAACATTTACAGAGTTTAAATTACACTGCTACCTTATAAAAAAAAATGTGGAGTTTAACATTTTTTCCAAAATATAGCACTGAATAGTTTCAAATACAGGAACCCAGCTGACAGTTGCATCTAAAAATATGCAGAACCCTCAAGATTAACACATCAAGCAGTTTTTTTAAATGATGTATCAAATGATGGTGTAATAACTGAAACTGCACAAAAAATCTTGACAGAAAAACAAATAGGAAAAATAAAAATTGATTCCTAGGGGAGGGGAGATTGACATAAAATAAAATGTATTAAAAATAAATTGATTCCTGGACAAAATACATATTAGCTCATACTAGAATGGATCACTGAGACTGCAAGCTTAGAAAAGATACATGCTAGGTGAAAACACGTGTGACAATTCAAAAGAAGCATCATAGCACATACACCTTTTTTAAAATACCCAACTACAAAAAACTCTTATGTCAGTTTAGTTTTATTGTAGCAAGTCTTTGCCAAATAATTCTTTCAGTCCAGAAAATACAAGAAGCTGTTTGCAAGAGGACATGCAAACGTGTTCTGTAAGGCCATAAACTGGTTTGCTAAGTTGCATTGTTTTATTCAAGTGGAAAGCCCTTCTCAAGTGAGGGTCTGTAAAGGAAGCTGACCATCTTTAATTCCACCTGAACACTTGTTGGGACTCCATCCCTCTGGTTCTGAGGACTAGCAAAATGGTTTCTATTTACATTTTCATTTTTTCCTTCTTTCTGCTTTTCTTTTCTTCTGATGCGGGGGAGTAAAACTTTAGGTCTTGTACATGCTATGCAGCACTCTACCACTCTGCTATATTCCCAGCCCTCTATTTACATTTACATTCTAAAAATTTAATACATGTTCAGTCTCTCTGGCATATTCTTTTTGTATGTTATAAAACAAAGGAGCAAAAGCTTAGAATAAAATAAGAACCCTTCTTCTTAGAAAGGTCAAGCAGATACTTCTTGACATCATGTCCTTTACACGATGGCATATTGTTCATACAAAAGGTCTCTTATCCTATAAAAATCTTGACAAAGACAGCCTTCTAATCCAATGCGTCCAGTTTCAGTCTAGAAACCAAGTTTAAGAAAAGGAGTTTAGTACTTTTGCTATTCATTCATGAGACATAATACACAAAATACATTAGATAGATTATAATTAGTGGGAAATAGAACGTTGATTTATCAATAGGAATAGTCAATTAACAAATTTTATATAGACATAAATATCAGAGGACTCAAGCAATAAAAATTTACCATAAAATTATATATCACTTGAGAGTCACGTATAATCCTCCAAGGCCATCGTTATAAATTACTGATGTTCAGTTTTGTAAAATTACCTATCAGTGAAGAACTCAAACTGACAAAACACCTGATCATCTGTGTTCAAGTCAGCTCTGACTGAAACGAACTTACTCTGCGGACTGCTACTTGATTGTTGCAAACAAGTACACCTCCTACAAATTCAGCTTGAATCCCTTCCCGTAAAAGAACTTGCTTGAAGTCTGACAGTCTCGGTTCATTCATAAAAACAGACTGATGTCCAGGAACCTGTTAAAGTCAAAGGGAAAAGAATAACTTCAAATAAAACACTGCACACAAAATTGTACTGAATAAAGTGAAGCACTGTGTGATGGTGGAGGTATTTTTTATTACTTCCCGATCCTTTAACAGATGATTTCAAGAGTGTGAAGCACATTCCACGTTTGTTATTTTGGATTGCAACTCATTACTTAACATCACAACGCAATTCACATTTTCCTGATGTTTCCCAATCTTATTAGTCATGCCTCCCAATAACAGACACGTGGTAACACACTCCAATCACCCACTTGCTAGAGGGTCAACTAGAGTGTCAAAAGGCAGCACTACACCAAAAACTCATTTTCCAAATCCCAGTCCTTTGCTCAGTTCAGAGGGTAATTCTTTCCTAATCCCATTTCCACTTCCCTGCCCCCTCAGAGTGAATGAGATGGGTGCCACGAGTTTAGAATCAGAAAGGCAAGTGGTCCTTGCCTAATGCTGCAACTCTGAAATTGCTCTGAAGAGCACTAGCTTTCACACAGAGAGAAAAGAAGATTCCTCTAATTCCTCCCGCCAATTTGAAGAATTGAACTAGAGGGAATCCAATGAGAGTCTCAGCTTCATAGCTGTGCTAGACTATACTTAATAAGCATGTTACGGCTCTTTCAGTTCTAATACTGCTCTAAGTTTCATTACCTGAAATCTGCTAATTAAATAGTTCCCACTTGAGAAAATGTAAACAACTAGGCTAGAATTATGTACTTTAATTAAAGATTCTAACTGAATCAAATCCAAGTGATTTAAACTTAACAGACAACATACAAATAGTTTCCAAGAGTATGGTATTTTCAGAAAACTACAGATCTAACTGGAAGCCGGCAAATGGTCCTCACAATCAAATTTACTATTTAAAAATCCATGCTGAGAGCCTGGTGTGGTGGCGCATACCTGTAATCTCAGCACTTGGGAAGCTGAGACAGGAGAACTGCTCAGAGTTCAAGGCCATTCTGGGCTACATACTAAGTTCAAAGCCACTCTGAACTACATAGCAGAACCCCTATCTCAAAAATCAGCCTGTCAACCAATCAATCAACCAACCCATCCATGCTAAAAAGCCAAATTATGAGGCCATTCTATATCTTCAAAGATTTGATAAAGGTTTCTATAGATTGTTACTCTCTAGCCATAGAACCTGGATATACATACAGACAGAGAGGAACATGTCTTGAGTGATCTTTTTTCTTGAGAGATATAGTTGACATGGTCTTGCTCTGTACCCCAGGCTGGTTTTGAACTAGATATGCCTCCCAGGCTGGCCTCAAACTCATGATCCTTCTGCCTCAGCCTCCCAGTGCTTGGACCACAGGCATAGGTACCATGCTCGGCTTGAGTAGTCTTTTTCAAGAACTCCAAAATCAGTCTACAGAATATGTATTTTCAATAGTTACAAACATAAAAAGGAAACTACAAGGAAGAAGAATTAAGGAAGAGACAGAAACGACTCAGGCTTTCTTACTTCATGAGGTGGCAAAGGCTCCAAAGTAGGGATGATCTCACTTTCTTCACCTGTTTCTTTCTCATCATCCCCAAACAGACTTTTCATGGCTTTCTGTTGTGCTATTACACTAGAATCTGAAGGAGCATCCACTTGCATTTCCGAGTCTTCACCATCATCCTTGAGCTCTCCTTCTTCTAAAATAACTCCCGTGTCCACTCTGGAGACTCTCATGTCTAAGACACCATCTATCCAGGCCAACTCAGCATCTTTCGCCTTACAAAACTGAAGGGAGCTGACAAGTGAGTCTTTCAATCTCACCTGGAGAAGCAAAAGGGAGGGGGCGAAACACAACGCACAGAGCATCAGTTGACAAATCACCTGTAACCTCTCACCGCCATTTTTTAACTCTGACAGCATGATTAAAACCTGACAGTGTCAGTCATAAGGGGCAGCAAGATCATCAGAGTCCTTGTCTGCATCCTGAAGTAGAGGTTGCTCACCAGAATCATGCGACATTTTCCCCAAGTGGAGTCTCTACTGCGTGTCAACTGCTAGTGAGCCTCAGAGCAGAGCAGCCTGAGGACACTCAGGGACAGCCAGGCCGGATGCCG
Source organism: Thryonomys swinderianus (assembly GCA_004025085.1). Taxonomy (NCBI): domain Eukaryota; kingdom Metazoa; phylum Chordata; class Mammalia; order Rodentia; family Thryonomyidae; genus Thryonomys; species Thryonomys swinderianus. The sequence goes on along the minus strand of PVIC010040013.1, from coordinate 6,688 downwards.
AATGGTCACACCCTCTGGTATTGAGTGGCTGTGCTTCCCGAGTGCCCCACACCATTCCACACCTCCGAGTCTTGGGGTGCTGCTGCCTCTGGCTCTACTCAGAATAATCTTTCTGCCTGGTGAGCTCTAGCCCAGTTCCTGCTGATATGGACATACTCCTACCTCAGACTGTCATCATCTCCCACGCCAGATAAAGAGCTGGCCTCTCCTCCATCAGTCCTGTTTTCTGTACCTGTCTCCATTTGTTCCAATTAGGAGAAGAACCTTGACAACTGTGAATTTCATTTTTAACTCTGAATTCTTGAGCACTCATCATTCCCTTCACCTCCGTACTTCTATAAATATTGTTCCCTCTGCCTGGAACATTCTTTGCCCCTCTCTTTTTCACTTTAACTGTCTTTGCAATTTATCTAAACATCTTCTGGGATTCAGCTTAGTTACCACATTTTCTAGGAAACCTTTTCTGAACATCCAAATTTGGGTCAGTGTTGTGTCTGTATAGTCTCATGGCATCCTATACTTCCTCTATCAGAGGTAGGACTGGGAGTAGCCAGGCACAGTACTGCACACCTGTAATCCCAGCACTCAGGAGGCACAGGCAGGAGGACCACCATGAGTTCAAGGCCAGCCTGAACTACACAGTGATGCCAAGTCAGCCTGAACTAAAAAGCCAGACCCTGTCTCAACAAAACAAAACAAAACAAAACAAAACAAAACAAAACAAAACAAAAGAAAGAGGTATAAGCACGAGGGAAATGCTCTTTGCTTATCATTAATCCCGTGGCCTCTAAAACCTGCAAGGATAGGAATCATGTCCATCTCACCCCCTGCACCCTCATGTCTCCTGGTCTGCAGTGCTCACCTACACATGGCTCCTGGGCAGCTCACTCACCTGGTAGATGTGTGTTTCACTGGTGGCATCAACTGTCTCGTGCAGCTTTGGCATGTACACTTTAATGTCCTTCCCGCCAAACGCACGGCAGCACTCCGCCAAGTCCTGACTGGCCTCTGGTGGGCCGTGGACAATTATCAGCTGGCGTGGTTTCATTTGATTAATGATTTTCTTAATGGAATCTCCATCAGAGCGTCCTTCATAGTCTATGTAAGTAACCCTGGCTCTGAGAGTAGACAGGATTGTTTAAGCTCACTCTTCTGTTAATTCCAAAAGTAAGATTTTTTTTTTAAAACATGGCTTTATCATCAAAAAAGGAAAGCTTACAATATATAAAATGACTTGAGAATAACATGTGTTACATTGTTGACATAAATTATTTATACCTTAGTTATACTTGAGAATGTAAAACATATCCCTAATTGGTAAATAAACCAATTTGTTCTCTGAGGACTCAAAAAAATTCCAAAATTGGGCCAGAGATTTAGCTCAGTGGTTCTGGCACCAGCCTAGCGCAAGATTCCTGGTTCGATCCCAAGTAACCACATACAACAATACTGGGCATGGTGACTCACACCCACCATAATCAGTTCCACATACCACAATGCCAGGCATGGTGGCTCACATCTGTCATCCCAGTACTTGGGAGGCAGAGGCAGGAGTACTGCTGTGAGTTCAAGGCTTGCATGGGCTACATAGTGAGCTCAGAGCCAGCCTGAACTATGAAACAAGACCCTGTCTCAAAAAAAAAAAAAAAATCCAAAATTATACTAAGTAGAAAGGGGGGGAAAAAGGGTTTTAAGTAGAAAGGAAAAAAAAGGTGATTAAGAGATGTTACGGTTCTAATTACATTTTCTAGACATTGAGGCATTAGTGATGTTTAAATCAAGGAGCATACAAACAAGTAGTAAGAATAAATTAAAACTTGTAAGCTGCACTATTCTATTACCTGCTAAAAGACTTACTGAGAAGGCCAGAAAAATTTAGTGTCTATCTCTCCTATCACTAATGCAACTACTTGGATATTCAAATATCTTCAATGAAGAGAAAATACAACCATACTTCACATCTTTTCATGGGGAAAGAAATTAATTTTAAAAGCATAAACTTACCAGAGGACACAGAAATTTCACTTTGAAATAATGTAAAATTTTATCTTATACTCTACTTTCCAAAAGCAACAAAAGCACTCACTTTATTTCAATAGATTCTGTTGTAGAAATACACTTAGTTGGAACATCAGATAAATCCTGATCCATGGGCTCATCTCCATTTGTCAAACCAGATTCTAATTTGCTTTTTTCTTCTTCAGTAGCTTGAAGTTCTGGCACTAAGAAATCCTCTGGTCTGAATAATAAGTCTCAAATTAGAAGCAGTAAGAAACAAGCTAATATCATAAAAATGTATAACTAGTAGGTGACATAAATTTCCAGATTGCTCACAAATTTCAAGACTGAAATCTACATTTGGTGCCAAGTCAATAAATGTCATAATATCAATTATGAGATGGCCATATATATTGTTTCTTATGTTCCCTAGAGAGTGTTCTTTAGGCACAATGTGTAGACTGGTGAAAAGCCCTTAGCGCAAGATGAAGAAAAGGTCACCATTAAAGCTCAGTGGCTATAACCAGCACGGTTGCAATCTGGCACTACATTCTTTTCAAATAATTATTTTTTGTCAATTTCTATGGTTTCTTTTGCCAAATCCCAATAACTATAAATTTCAGAACTCCTCAAATGTCCTTTAGACCTATTCTTTCCCTTCTGTCCAAAGAAATCAGATGATTTTCCATTTGTACATCTTGAGTAGATATACAATTATGAGTTCTGTCATAAGCCTTCAACTTATTTTAGTGTACCACTAACATGTCTCCCCATTTTTACTTCTAATATCAGAGTTCTAATGAAAAGTAGAATAAAAAACTTGTTTCTAACCATTCTCTTTCTAACCTCCTAACTATCTATGCCTTATTCCTAAATTCACTCTACTCTTTGAGAATCCAGGCATCTATTCTCCAACACCCATGCTGTTGTAGCAGGTTTTTACCCTCTACAGTCCAGTATCTCTAACTGTATTTTACAGAATAACAACAGTAGTAGGAACCACTCAACAGCCATGTATTACAAGTTGGCTCTATGCTAAGTGCCTTAAGAATACAACCTTCAGAGTTAGGGTATAGCTCATTGGCAGAGCACATGCTTAGTATGCAAAAGTTCCTGCTTTTGAAACCTAGAAACAGCACCCTCTACAAAAGGAAAATCCTGAGGCTGGGGATTTAGCTTAAGTGGTCCCACGCCAACTTTGGCCACACCAGGGCAAGCCCCCGTACCACAAAAAAAAAAAAAAAAAAAAGGGAAAATCCTGGCCAGGGATTTAGCTCAGTGGTTCTGGTGTCTGCCTTACAAACACAAGGTCCCAAATCGATCCCTGGTACCACATACCACAATGCCAGGTGTGGTGGCTCACACCTGTAATCCCAGCACTCGGAAGGCAGAGGCAGGAGGATTGCTGAGTTCCAGGCTTGCCTGAGCTACATAGTGAGCTCAGGGCCAGCCTGAACTACAAAGTGAGACCCTGTCTCAAAAAAAAAAAAAAAAAAGGAAAAACCTCATTTAATTCTTACCCCCACTTTCAGACAAAGAAGCTAAAGCTAAAGAGCATGTCCATGTGTTAAACAGACTGGCCGATGGTCAAGTGGAACTGCAAGCAAATTCATCAGTTGTTTTCCTTGCTATTGTTTCAGAAGGCCAGGACAACAAGGGAATTTTCCTTATTAAACCCAAGAATGACTTAAGTACACTACATGCTAAAGACTGAATTATGGAAGTACAAAGAAAGTACATCAAGTACAGAGAAACAAAGCCAAGCACTGTGTTAAGTTGTTAGGTTTCCTCTCTATTCTTTTAGAGAGCCAGTTAGACAATAGTATTTTCCTAATTGACCCAAGGAATGACCTAAGTCAACCTCCATGCTAAACAGCATAATGGGACTACAAAGAAAATTACAGGAGATAGAGAAGAAACCAGATCCTGAAAGGTATCATGTAAATGCTGAGGCATGTGACACCAGGGAAGCAATGGGGACCTTGAAAAGTGCTTTCAAATTTGTAATTTAACAGGTTTTTGCTGTTTCTGACAGTGAGTATAGATTTTACAGATTTTCTATGGTTCTACTCATGCTACCTCATTTTCTTCTTATATAATGTTTGGATCATAACTCATTTCCTAAACTAAATACAATCAACATCAATATTTCCTTTTATCTTATTCTTTTCTCTAAGACATATCTTTTATCTCTCTTGTTACCTGGGGAAAGAAAGTCTGACCATCTTTTTAAACCACTGAAACTAAGTAATAAAACTATTAATTTCCCTTAATAACAATTTTCTAGGTTTTTCTCAACATTTCTAATTTTGTTTCAAACTACAAGTTTGAAACTACATCTTTCAAGGCAAGGTATTCAGAATATAAGCAAGTACATGCTCATCAGAAAGACTGAATTCACTGAGCTGAAATAACACAACTGGCACCTCCAGTCTCTCAGAAAGAAGTCTGTCTGTTCACATACTTGATAATTTCTCCATACTCATCCCACTTAATTCTTTCTTCTGGGGCAGGAAACATAGGGTAAGACTTTTTCGCCTGTTTGAAGAAGCTTCCTTTACGACTGCCTTCGCCTTTCATCATCAGGTCATGCTTTGTCTTATGAGCCGATGGCTGGTCAATATCCTCCTCAACATCACTCTCATCACTGGAATCTATATCTGCCCTGGGAGGAGTGTAGAATAATTCAGGTCACAGAGTCCCAAAGAGATTTTAAATGAACACTGATAAAGTTATTACTGAATTCATACTCACTGTTACCAACAATATTAATTTAATATAACAATACTCAATATATCAATATTTTACAAAATATAGCATCAACTTCCAATTAATATTGAGAGATTAATATTAATATTAGATTACTATTAGCACTGAAAGCAACTGATAGTTTAGTCATTTGAAAGATGTAACAAAAGTAATTAAGTTCTAACAAAATCTAAATATGTTCAACACTCAAATCTTAGAAATACATTCTTTTGAGCCAAGCATAGCAGCACCAGCCTATAATCCCAGCACTCAGGGATACTAAGGTAGGAGGATCACAACTTTGAGCCCAGGATGAGCAAGTTACTAAATTAATGAGATGCTGTCTCAAAAAAACAAAACAAAACAAAACAAAACTTAAACAAGGCTAGGAACAGAGCTCAGTAAGAAGGCCTAGTACTACAAATATAATCAAATATGTGCTTTCAAGTTACATATGTAAATTTATAATCTACATGAAAGTAACTCACTCTTTTGACTGCTCAAGTTTTTTAGCAGCTTCTTTCTTTAGTTTCTCTTTTTCTAAGTATTCTTCAAGTTCTTTCCCTTCAAGCTTCACACGTTTCCTCAACTAAAAAAAATAGCAGGCCAAAGAAAATGTCAATATCGGGGGTGAAGACAGTGACATATCACATAATCGATAATTAAATTTCCCTCTAAAATAAATCAAGTTTCCATGACATGCAATTATAGATCCTCCTTAGAACTAAAACGGAGCCATCATATGTCTAGGGTGAATTTAAATAAAACTGGTTAAAAATATCATCAATTAGAAGAAAATACTGACAAGTACTTTTATAATTTGGAGTAGATGAGGCCACATAAAACTCACAAGCCATAACACCATAATGGAAAACATGAATAAATATGGCAACATTAAACACTAAATTATGTATCTGACATTTAAAGTCTCATAAAATTAAAAAACAATAAAAAACACACAATATATGTGGAATTTACAAACTAGGAAAGATGGATAACTAGTAGTCACAGAAAGATGTCTAGTTTTTGAAAAAAGTAAAATGTAACAAAATAACAAACTTTTAGTTGCTAAGATCAGCAATGCTAATCACAATGAAGGGAACCTTCACCTACTATCTGCAAATTTAGTACCACTATAATAAAGACAATTTGCTAATATCTAAAACTGCAAATGTCATTTGACAGTTTTTATATTTTTAGGAATTCATTTTACTGAAATAATCATACAAATGTGCAAATTCTACAGACAGTCTCTTACAATTTGTTGTTCTCGTTAAAGTATATGAAGAAAACGCAGCCTTATCCAGATGTTATTCAAAGGGAAAGTGGCTTTTTCACAGAACTTCTATATATACTAAAACTCAAAAAGAAGGAACTTATGTGTATGTAATGTGTATGTATGTGCATACACACAGTACTAATGATTATAGTCCAGGTCTTCCCACTAAGTTGTCCCCAATTCCTTTTTTATTTTGAGCCAAGTTTTCATTAAATTGCTAAATTGCATGGGATAGGCTTGATCTTCCCACAGTGATGAGATTATGGGCTTGTGACACTATGTGTGGGTTAAAAGTGGTAATTTCTTCAAGGTTAATTATAATGTGGACTGAAATTACACCATAATACATTTTTTGTGTTCTCTTAAATTAAGATTTATTGACGTATTTTGTGTTTCGAATGGAAATTTTATTTATGCAATATTTTGTAACAGCATGCAATAATTATACAGAAATATTCAATAAAATCTCACAATATTTTTAAAAGTCACATTCACAAGTATCACCATAAATTTCAGCAGAAATCTTTTTGTCTAAATCAGTTCCAGAACTTCCAAAATTCCTCAAATCTCCAAAATTAATTGAAAGTGAAATTGAAAATTAATTCACTTTAAAGTTAGAATTTTATCAGATTTAAGCCAAAAATGTTCACTTTTCTTATAATA
>PVIC010040012.1:0-16853 GCA_004025085.1 Thryonomys swinderianus | reverse complement strand
GACACATCATGGTAGGTATTTGAGCAGAACAATCACATCATGTTTGTTACCATAATACAATAAATGCCAATATCAGTATTAAACACAGTAAATAAGATAAAAAGGTTTGTTAGATTCTATACTGGATACTTTGAGCTTATGAGTTACCTCTATGTCTGACTCCTCACTGCACAGCTCCGGGATACATTGGGCTGGTGGGTGGCCTTCAGTCCACTGGAAATGGACTGCACCCTGCAGCCGGGTCCGCGAGCTGCTCCCTCAGTCCACCGGAAGCAAGGCATGGCGGGGTCACATCTGCTGGTTCCGGTCTGCCCGCTGTTGGTCCCTCAGTCCGCTGGAAACACGGCACGGTGGGCCTGGAGCTGCTGGGTTCGGTCCGCCTGCCGCTCATTCCCCAGTCTGCTGGAAACATGGCACGGCGGTCCCGGAACTGCTTTTTCTATACAATTTTATAGTTTATGATTCCCTTTCATTGCTTTGGTTTATTATGGTATCTTAAGCCTCCTCCTGAAAAAGACGAGCTCTCCTACTATTGTTGTGATAGCATTCTATCATTTGTAAAGCCCTCCCCATTGTTGACAAGTAGTAATTATTAGTGTTCACTGATGTGTCCCTATTGCGTAGCCTAGTGCTCAATACACTGTAGCTGTTCAGTAAATATTTATGAACTCAGCTAAGAAGCATCATTTTCTTCATGTTATAGACAAGGAAATGAAGCTTAGAGAGTTGACATTTCGATTCAGAAAGTTAGATTCCAAATTTGGTGCTTTTGTTTACTACATGGCAGCTAACATTGTGGACATTTATCCTCATGGAAAAAATATGAAAGTGGAGGAAAAGTGGAAGAGGAGAATAATGAGAGACAGAAAAGGCAAAAGGAAAGAATTGATAGAGGTAAAGAGAGAACAAAAAGGGTTTGGAATGGACAACTTGATGAAGAAGGGAAGATAAATGAGAACTCTTGTATCTTCAGATTTAATGTGGTTTTTGTTCACTCCATCAATCTCAGAAAATCAAGATTCTATTAAGAAGGGCTTTTTAAAAAAACAGCTAGTCAAAATAAGAATTCAATAGTACTTTGTCCATTATATCTTTCCATTCTTAGGGCAATGAATGACTACACTGCTGCAGCTTTGAGCAGTATTGAGAGAAGTTTTCCAGTCATGGTGTCAGAGAACCCTGTGTCAGGTTGCCTTTTCTGGCTTCATACAACAGTGTAGAGGTGAGATAGAAGAGAAGGACCTGTCCCTGTGTTTTTCCAGCACAGGCTGGAGGTATCATGCTGTGGGAAGAGGCTGTCACCCTCTTCTTCTCTTTGCACCTCCCACAAAGGACTGGGACAACTTGCCTCAGTGTCCTCTGTGGTTATTTAATGGCCACTTTCCTTCTAGCCAGTTCTACATAAGTGCAGCTTAGTGGTCAGCCATGGTGCCTTCCCCTGATACCTCCACTTTAGACACTGCTGCTGCCTCTTTAAAAAAGGACAGGACCTGTAACATGGCCAAGATCAGTGTGTTAACATCCAACCTTCCTGAGCTCAATTAGCTGTGATGGATATAGGTAGTGTTCCCTGGTTTTACCTCTGCCATTTTCCCCAAGACATGGCAGCTGTCAAAGAGCTCACAACACCCTGACCCTGCACTGAAAAGTGTCCATGACAGCTATGGGCACCTTTGACCCCTATATTCACTTGGACTGATCACAGGCCTACACTTAGAACAATCAGCAGAACTGAATTTGAACCAATTGCTGGCTTGCACTGACTAAACACAGGCCTACAGCTGCTACATAAGTAGCACTCTATGCACACTTCTCTGATTAGTCTAAGCATGTACTGACTCTTTATACAAAGACTCACTCTGGTAGTGCTGTAAACCTGCTTGTGATTTATTTCTTGGGTAATGTGGGCTCTGAAGTTCCTGTAAATTTAGTCCATATTCTTATCCTGAGTAGTGCAGACAGAGTGGTCATCTCAAAATAGAAAGTAATAAACACTACGGAGCCCTTAGCCTTGAAGAGTTCCAGGCACCAGCTGCCAACCAATAGTAGAGACAGAGACCAGCATCCAGCAGAGGCAACCTTTAGTGTCTAGCACTAGCTAGCATCAGAGGTACTGATCAGCGTGTGGCTATTTTGCCTGTTGGCATCCAGCATTGTGTGGTGATGTCAGGTCCATCAGCAGAACTGCACTTTGCTGATTTGTGATTTTTATCCAAATTGAGCAAAAAATCCTCACCTGATTTGCAAAATAGGGTTTAGGTAAAGATTTTTGGTGAAGAGATATATTTTCGACAGTGATGTACATGAAGATCAACAAATGGTGTGACATAGCTGCCGTCACTTCCCTCCTTGTATAGTACCTGGTAGCTTTTTTGAATTCTTGGGAGGCAGCATAGCATAGGATTTAAAAATGCAGGCTGTGCAGTCCTTTTGTGTGGACTAGAATCTTGGTTCTGTTACTTTCCTTTTGAGGTTTTGGGCAAGTTACTTAATCTGCCTGTGAGCTCATTTACTCATTTTTTTTTTTTTTTGAGACAGGGTCTCACTTTGTAGTTCAGGGTGGCCCTGAGCTCACTGTGTAGCCCAGGCAAAGCTGGAACTCAGCAATCCTCCTGCCTCTGCCTCCCGAGTGCTGGGATTACAGGTGTGAGCCACCACTCCCAGCACTGTGGTATGTGGTATTGATGGCTGGTGGGTGTGAGTCCCACGCCCAGCATTGTATGTGGTTACCAGGGATCGAACTCAGGGCCTTGCGCTTGTGAGGTAGGCGCTGGAACCACTGAGCTAAATCTCCATCCCTCATTTACTCATTTTTAAAGTAGGAATAAGAAAAGTACTTAGTTCACTGTAGTTTTGTCAGAGTATAATTGGATAAGACATGTAAAGGTCATAAAACAGAGTCTGGCCCATGGTCAGCATTCAGTAAATGTTGACTCACTGTTAAAATTTCCTTAAAGTTTCTTATATAGATGGCTATGCCTGCAGTTTTTTACAGCAGCAGTGAGCATAGCATTAATTTCCATTGCCTAAAATTCTCAAGTACTGATGGTTGTTGGAAGTGTCCCATTTCTAGGCCATACTTCAGGGTGTTCTATTCTTGGCCCAAGCTTTTGGAAAAGTGCATAGACTCTTCAGGAGTCATAGTTAACAAACATTTTTTCATTTTCAATACTGGGAAATGAATCCAGGGCCTTTGCACTGAGCTATATTTCCAGCATGTTGAACAATTTTTTTATTTTGAGATATGATCTTGCTAAATCACTAAGTGCCTAGGATGTGCTCGAAGTTGTGATCTTCCTGCCTTAGTCTCCCAGAATGGTGGGTTTTCATGTTTGTGCTGCTGCACCCAGAGGACAGTCAACTTTTCAGGATTCTTTGTCTTCTATTGTACCTCAGAGGTCACATTACATTTTTTCTGATATTCACTTAGTAGATACATGGCTGGAGTTGGAACTACACAGATATGTCAATGCTAAATCCTGGAAAATTTAGTAGTTGGGTTTAGTATTCTCTTGGACAGACTAATTAAAAATGCTTGAAAGGAGAGCCATTAAGTAGTTTATTCAGCTAGTATGGTGTCCATTTTGTGGTGTATGTATATATGTATGCATGTATGATCTATCTATCTATCTATCTATCTATCTATCTATCTATCTATCTATCATCTATCTATCTATCCTATCATCATCATCTATCATCTATCATCTCTCATCTATCTGACATCAGTGCCTCTAATCAGAGCATGCACTCTTTAATCTATTGAGACATTTATGTTACTGAATGTAATAGTTAAATGTACCTATTTTAGATTCTCTAGCTCAATAACAATATTACATTTCTTTGTCACTGGTGACCTTTTCAGTTTTAGTGGTCTGCATGCTTCTATGAAACTCTTCTCTTACTCTCTTGCTCTAGCTCCCTAATGTACACCTGATATTATTTGAATTGTTGAACAGAGCTTCTGTGACCCAACACCTGATTACACCTCTTTTTCTCTCTTGCCTCTATCAAACTCTCCACTCTTATCATTTTAATTGAACCCCAGAAAAAAAGCTCCAGCCATAGGTCTGGGATGATTTTTTAATTCATGATCACACTGAACATTGAGAATTTGTACCAGTATATGACATGACTTAATTATCATTTTTTCCCATTCTCCTACTCATCCTACAACTCTCACCTCCTTTATACGTAAGCTTTGTTTTCCCCTTTTTTACCATCACAATTTTTTCTCTCCCCTCATTACTTACTCCTAAGTCCCTATTTCCCTTTGAATATTTTGCATTTTACAATGTCTATGATACATTCTAGAATTCATTTACATTTTCAGTTTTTCATACCAGAGAAAAGATACAGTATTTACACATCTGTGACCAATTTATTTCACTTATGAGTATGTCTTCAAGGTACATCCATTTGAGTTTGAATGACTCAAACTTATCATTCTTTATGGCAGAGTAATACTCCTTTATATAAAAAAAGCACATCTTCTTGCTTTTTTTTTTTTTTTTTTTTGGAGACAGGGTCTCGCTTTGTAGTTCAGGCTGGCCCTGAGCTCACTATGGTGCCCAGGCAAGCCGCCGCGAACTCAGCAATCCTCTTATCCAGACTACAGTTGATGGGCATTTGGGTTGTTTCCAAGGTTTAACTATCACAAACTGAGCTGCTATAAACATGGGTGCACATATGTCACTGTGATATGACTTACTTCTTTTGCGTATATCCATAGCAGGAGAATAATAGGGTCAAAAGGAACCTCTAATCCTAGGTTTTTGAGGAATCTCCACACTGATCTCCATAGTGGTTGTACCAGTCTACATTCCTACCAACAGTGGAGAAGGGTCCCATTCTTCCTGCAGCCTCACCAGCATTTGTGGCTGGTTAATTTCAAGATAGCATCCCTTCTTTGTGGAGTAAGATAGAATTTCAGTGTTGTTTTCACCTGGATCCCTTGAATGACCAGTGATGTTGAGCATTTCTTCATATGCTTCTTAGCTGCTCTTACTTCTTCCTCTGAAAAATGTATGTTCATTTCAGCTCTCCATTTTTTAATTGGGTCTTTAAATGTGGGGGACTGATTTTTTAAAGCTCTTCTTATACTCTAGATAGTAGCCCTTTGAGAAACTTCTGGTAAAATTTTTTTTTTCCCAATTTGTTGGTTGTCTTTTCGCTCTGCTGGTGGTTTCTTTTGCTGTGTAGAAGCTTTTTAGTATGATGAGATCCCATTTGTTGATTCCTCTGCTAGTTCTCAAGCTATAGAGGTTTTATTCATAAAGTCTTTGCCTATTCCAATATCTCTAAGAGTTTTACCTACCCTGTTTTCCAGTAGACTTAGTGTTTCTATTTTAATGTTTAGGTCTCTAATCCACTTTGACTTTAGTTTAGGATGTGGTGAAACAGACAGATTTAGCTTTAGACTTTTACAGCACCATTTGTTAAAGACACTGTCTTTCCTCCATTGAAGATATTAGGATCCTTTGTCAAAGATAAGGTAGCTTAGAGTATGTGGAGTGGTTTCTGCATCTTTTAGTCATTCCACTGATCTTTGGGTCTGTTACTTTGCCAATACCGTGCAGTTTTTATCACAGTGGCTTTGTAGTATAGTTTCATGTTGGAGATTTGGAGATCACGATACTACCCACCATGTCCTTGTTACCTACAATTGCTTTTGCTATCCTAGATCTTTTGTGGTTCCAGATAAATTTTTGGATTATTTTCTCCAGAACTGTGAAATATGTTGTTGGGATTACAATCGGGATTGCATTGAATTTATATAGGAGTTGAGGGAGTACAACCATTTCGACAATGTTGGTTCTTCCTACCCAGGATCAAGGTATATCTTTCCATTTTCTGATATCTTCTTCTATCTCCTTTTCAGAGTGCTGTAGTTTTCAGAGTAGAGGCTTTCACTTCCTTTGTTCAGTTGATTCCTAGTATTTCATTTTTTGGATGCTATTGTGAAAGAAATTGACTTCCCAATTTCTATCTTGGTGAGTCTGTTGTTTTTGTATACAAAGGCTATTGATCTTTTAAAAAAGTATTCAGTATATATTTATTAAATTAATGAATAATTCTGTTGGAACAAAATTGATTTCTTAACAAGAGCCATCTTTTTAACCATAGACAATCCTCCCAGTGGTTTGTGGAAATTAAATTACTTGGTCAGTTTATCTTCAGGGCATCTTTCCCCACAACCAATTTATTTATTTATTTTTAAAAATTTGAATTTTTTTTTTTTTTGAGCCAGGGTCTTGCTTTGCAGTTCAGGCTGGCCCTGACCTCACTATGTAGCCCAGACAAGCCTTGAACATAGCAGTCCTCCTGTCAGTGCCTCCCGAGTGCTGGGATTACAGGTGTGAGCCACCACTCCCGGCACTGTGGTATGTGGTATTGATTGCTGGTGGGTGTGAGTCACCATGCCCAGCATTCTATGTGGTCACTGGGATCAAACTCAGGACCTTATGCTTGTGAGGCAGGCAGTGGAACCATTGAGCTAAATCTCCAGCCCTAAAATTTGAATCTTTATTGGTACATTATATATTCATGTCATGATCATGCTCAACATTGAGAATTTGTACCAGTATATGACATGACTTAATTCTCATTTTTTCCCCTTCCTCACCCATACTACAGCCCCCTGCTTCTCAGAGGCTATTGATTTTTGAGCATTGACCTTGTGTCCAGCTATGCTACTAAATTTGGTGATTAAGTCTAGCAGTCTTTTGGTTGAGTTTTTAGGATCTTCTATATAGAGTATTATGTCATCAGCAAATAGTGACAGTTTAATTTCTTCCTTTTCTATCTTTATTCCTTTTATTTCTTTCTCTTGTCTAATTACTGTGGCTAATGGTTCTAGCACTATAATGAATAGAAGTGGTGAAAGTGGACATCACTGTCTTGTTCCTGATCTTAGTGTGAAAGGTTTCAGTTTTTGACCATTTAGTATGATGCTGGCTATTGGTTTCTCATATATAGCTTTTATTAGGTTGAGATAAAGTCTGTCTATCCCAGTTTTCTTTAGGGTTTTGATCATGAATGGGTGTTAGATTTTGTCAAATGCTCTTTTTGTATCTATTGAAATGACTATATGGTTTTTGTCCTTGAATCTGTTTATATAGTGTATTATGTTTATGGATTTGCCTATGTTGAACCATCTTTGCTGCCCTGAGATGAATCTAACTTGATTGGGGTGTATGATATTCTTGATGATTCTCTGTATTCTGTTTGCCAGTATCTTATTGAGGATTTTTGAGTCACTGTTCACTAGGAAGATTGGTCTGTAGTTCTCTTTTTTGGTTGGGTCTTTCTCTCCTTTTGAAATCAAGGTAATAGTTGCTGAGGAATGAATTTGGGAGCGGTGCTTCCCTTTCAATTTCATGAAAGAGTTTGAGAAGTGGTGTTAACTCTGTGAAAGTTTTGTAGAATTCAGTAGTAAAGCCATCAGGACTAGGGCTTTTCTTTGTTGGCAGTTTTTAAAAAAAATTGAATTCTTTATTGATACAATTTACATACATCTCACAATCACACATAACATTGGGGAATTTGTACCAATATATGACACAAGTCAGTTCTCATTTTTATCCATATCCCCACCCACCCACACCTCCTCACCCCCTATATACATGCTCTTTTATTTTCTTTCAGAATCATATTTATTCCTTCCCCTCATTACATCCCCACACCAAATTTCTCTTGGAAATTTCCCATTCTACAAAGACCATAATACTTTCTAGACCTCATTTGCACCTACAGGTGCTCCTATCAATGAGAAGACCCAGCATATGCCTATCTGTGATCTATTGATTTCACTCATTAGCAGGTTTTTATTACATTTCCAATTTCACAGATTAATATTGGGGTGTTTAACATTTTTGTCTTTTTTCAACTTTGGAAGTTCATATGTGTCTAGAAATCTACCCATTTCTTCTACATTCTCCATCTTATTGGAGTACAAATTTTCAAAGTAGATTTTTATTATTCTTTGGACTTCTGCTGGATCTGTGGTGATTTCCTCCCTTTCATTCCTAATAGCATGAATTTGAGCCTTTTCCTTCCTTGTTAGATAAGGTTGGGTAAGGGTCTGTCAATTTTGTTTATCCTTTCAAAGAACCAACTCTTAGATTCATTGATTTTTTTGTATCATTCTCTTAGTCTCCATTGCATTAATTTCTGCCCTGATCCTCATAATTTCCTCCCTAATATGAGCTTTGGGTTTGTTTTACTCCTCTTTTTCTAGTAGCTTGAATTTTAGCATTAGAATTTTTATTTGAGCTTGTTCTGTTTTCCTGGTGTAGTCATTCACTGCTATGAATTTTCCTCATAGAGCTGCTTTCATTGTGTCCCATAAATTCCTGTATGTTGTATTGGGGTTATTGTTTAATTGTAAAAACTGTTTAATTTCTTCTGTGACCCATTGGTTGTTTAGCAGTGTTATTAAATTTCCATGTGTTTGTGAGGATCTTGGAATTTTTTTTTTCTCTTCAGCTCCAATTTCAAGGTATTATCATCTGACAGTGCACAGGGGATAACTTCAATGGGATGATTTTTTTTTTTTTTTGCTTTTCTTTTTTTTGAGACAGGGTCTCGCTTTGTAGTTCAGGCTGGCCCTGAGCTCACTATGGTGCCCAGGCAAGCCGCCGCAAACTCAGCAATCCTCCTGTCTCTGCCTCCCGAGTGCTGGGATTACAGGTATGAGCCACCACGTCTGGCATTGTGGTATGCGGTGTTGATTGTTGGTGGGCATGTCTTCACGCCCAGCATTATATGTGGTTACCGGGGATCGAACTCAGGACCTTGCGCTTGCGAGGCAGGCACCGGAACCACTGAGCTAACCCTCCGGCCCAGTGGGATGATTTTTGATAGTATCCTCATTGGCTTTGCTCATGCCTGTCCCCACATCACCTCTCTATATGACTATACCTTCTTAATTATTTGGTACTTAACTTAGGTCACATACCATCCTGGAAGATGGCACTGATCTCTGTGGTTGGTTAAATTCTCTCCTAAATTTTGAAATCTTTATCCTGATCCTTGCATATTGTGTTCTAACTTATGCATTGTGCTTTCTTCCTTACTAGACTTATATTTTCTTAAAACAAAGGATATTGTTTTACCCATTTTCTAATATCCATGTTAAGTGGTACACAAGAGGCTCTTAATAAGTGTTTGTTGAATGAATTCTTAGATTATTATGATTAATTATGTAAAAAAAAGCAATAAAAGGGCTGGAGATTTAGCTCAGTGGTTCCAGCCCCTGCCTAGCAAGCGCAAGGTCTCTGGTTCAATCCCTGGTAACCACATACAACAACACTGGGTATGGTAATTCAATGCCCACCAGAAATCAGTACCACATACCACAGTGCTGGGCATGGTGGCTCATGCCTGTAATCCCAGCTCTTGGGCAGCAGGGGCAGGAGGATTGCTGAGTTCAGGCCTTGTCTGAGCTATATAGTGAGCTCAGAGCCAGCCTGAACTACAAAGCGAGACCATGTCTCAAAAAACAAAACAAAACAAAAGCCAGGTGTGGCACGTGCACTAGCACGCATGCACACACACACACACACACACACACACACACACACAGAATCAAATGAAAATATGGGACATTTAAAGAATGCTGTGAAAAAGAGACAAAACCAGAAGACAAAACTAAATATAATTATTGAAATAGGAACCCAATGAATGTTTGAAATAGCAAATTAGAAATGAACAGAAAATTTATGATCTGAGTTGCAGCATGGGCCATTTAGGAAATGGGAAACACAAAAGAGAATTTAAGACACATGCACACATATACACACATACACATAAAGAGAGAGGCATAAAGATTAAAATAAAAGGAATCATAGAAAATTATTTGAGGAGTATTTTTTAGTATTAAGGGAAGAAAGGAGCCCTCTGATTAAGAAAGCATCAGTCTTAATTAGGTTAAACAAAAATGTACATCTAGACACATGGAAATGTGGAAAGTTAAAAGAAGAAAATATCATAAAAGCAACCATCAAGAGTAGACTTTACCTAATCAGTGATAATTAGAAGAACAACAGACTTAGTCATTGCTGAGGAAACCAGAGCAAGCACTTAAAATACTAAGGAATGACCCACCTGTTCATCAACATACCCAAGAAGAAACAAAATGTATATGTAGATACAGTGTAATAGTACTTGATTATTAAAAAAGAACAAAATTGTAGCACATTTCCACATGGATGAGCCTTAAAAACACTATGCTGAATGAAGTAGGTTAGACACCTAAGGACAAATATTGGATAATTCCATTTATACAAGATAGGCAGGATAGACAGAATCATAGAGGCAGTGCCATGGTTTGAGTCTAGATGTCCCCAAAACCTCATGTAGTCAGAAGTGGCTTTTCAGAGGTGGCTGAATCTAATGTGTGATGCTATGTTTCAGGGGATGTAATTACTAAACTAGTACATTAATTGGTTTGGCACTACCCTGATCTTAGTAGTCTAGATAAGATAAAAGAGACAGAAAGAGGCTGTTAATATTCCTGTGTTGCTTTTGCTATCATGTTGATGCCATGAACTGTTTCTCTTCTTTGATGTACCTTTGCCATATGCCAGACCTTGGAGCCAGCTGATTATGGATTAAAACTTCTGCAACTGTGAGCCAGATTAACTTTTCCTCCTTTAAGTTTGGGTGTTTGGTATTTAGTCTCAGCAGCAAAAGAAAAGTAGCTAAGACAGACAAATAGAGATTATAAAAGGCAGAAGAGGAGAAAATTTTGTACAGAAAAAGTAGAACAAGTAAAAGCATAAAATAAGGTGACAAAAATCAAGCCAGTTATATCAGATATCACAGTAAATGTAAATGGACCAATTTAATGTTGAAGACGCTGTCAGCCTTTGCTAAAATTTGGATATATCTGTTTATAAGAGGTGTACCTAAAACATAATGATGGAAAAAGGTTGAAAGTAATTTAAAAGCATTCTAGACCAGCAGTTAACCAAGATGTGTTTTATGAAAAGCATATTATTTTTTAAATCAAATTCTTTATTGGCACATTTTATATACAGCTCACAATCACACACAACACTGGGGAATTTGTACCAGTATATGACGCAAGTTAATTCTCATTTTTCCCCACATCCCTACTCACCCACAACCCCCCACCCCAGAAAAGCACATTATTATAGGGTCACTTTATACTAATAAAAGGAAAATTTGCTAGGAAGAAATTATTTCTAAACTTGTATGTACCTCATAATAGCTTCAAATTATATAAATCCAATCTATTTGAGAATTATAAAGAACTTTTTGTAATCACAATAGCTTAAAATTTCAATAGAATTTAATAGTTTTGTAGGTGAAATTTACAGCAATTTAAGAAAAAGCATTTGACAAAACACAATATCTATTCATGATCAAAACCCTAAAGAAAATTGGAATACATGGTCATTATCTTAAACTAATAGAAGCTATTTTTGAGAAACCAACAGCCAGCATCATACTAAATGGTCAAAAACTGAAACCTTTCACATTAAGATCAGGAACAAGAGAAAGATGTGCACTATTACTAGTCCTGTTCATTATAGTGCTAGAACCATTAGCCACAGCAATTAGACAAGAGAAAGAAATAAAAGGAATAAAGATATGAGAGAAAGAAATTAAACTTACATTATTTGCTGATGACATGATACTCTATATAGAAGATCCTAAAAACTCAGCCAAAAGACTGCTAGACTTAATTGTTAGACTTAGTAGTGTAGCTGGATACAAGGTCAACACTCAAAAATCAATAGCATTTGTATACCTAAAAAATGGACTCACTGAAACTGAAATCAGGGAATCAATTTTCTTTGCATCCAAAAAAAGAAAAAATAATCTAGGCATCACTGTAACGAAGGAGGCAAAAGATCTCTACTCTGAAAACTACAGCATTCTGAAAAGGGAGATTGAGGAGAATATCAGAAAATGGAACAACATCCCTCGCTCCTGGGTAGTAAGAACCAACATTGTCAAAATGGCCATACTATTAAAACTACTGAATAGATTTAGTGCAATCCTGATTGAAATCCTAACAATGTACATCACAGAGCTATAGATGATAATCCAAAAATTTATCTGGAATCATGAGAGACCTAGAACAGCAAGAACAATTCTAGGCAGCAAGATCATGGCAGGGGGGTATCACAATCCCCAACTTCAAACTACACTACAAAGCCACTAGGATAAAAACAGCATGGTACTGTCAAAAAACAGACCTGAAAATCAGTGGAATGGACTAAAAGAGTCAGGAACAACCCCAGATATACTAAGCCCCCTCATCTTTAACAAAGGTGCCAAATATCCTTATTGGAGGAAAGACAGCCTCTTTAACAAATCCTGCTCAAAAAACTGTGTTACAACTTGACAAAGATTAAAGCTAAATCCATCTCTCTCTACATGCACCAAACTAAAATCAAAATGGATTAGAGACCTAAATATGAAGCAGAAACAGTAAACCTGCTGCCAAACAGGTTAGGTAGAACTCTTGGAAATATTGGAATAGGGAAAGAATGTATGAACAAAATCTCAGCATCATGAGACTAAGAGAAGGAATCAACAGCTGGGATCTCATCATACTAAAAAGCTGCACAGCAAGAGAAACCACCAAAAACAAAAAGACAACTTACAATATGAGGAATAAATTTCACCTGCTGTTTCTTAGACAAAGGACTACTATCTAGAGTACACAAAAAACTTTAAAAAAATCACCCCCTCCAGTTTAAAGACCTACTTCAAAAATGGGCATCTGAAATGAACAGACACTTTTTAGAGGAAGAAGTAAACGGAGCTAAGAAACCTATGAAGTTTAATATCACTGGCCATTTGAGAGGTGCAGATGAAAACAACACAGCTCCATCTCACACGGCAAAGAATGGTTGCTATCTCAAAATCAGTCAACAACTAATGCTGGTGGGTTTGTGGGGAGAAAGGAACCCTTCTCCACTGTTCGTGGGAATGTAGACTGGTGCGACCACTGCAGAGATCAGTAGGAAGTTTCCTTAAAAATGTAGGATTAGAGGTCCCATTTTACCTTGCTATTCCCCTGCTAAGTATATGTACGAGCAAATTAAAAGCATCATACCACAGCAACATATATGCATCCATGTTTATAGCAGCTCAATCTTGGAAAGGGCCCAAATGCCCATCAATGGGAGACTAGACAAAGATGTGTTTGTTTGTTTTAACAAAATGGAGTATTACTCCATTTTGGAGTATTACTCCAATCTAAACATACATAAAGAATTATAAATTTGAGTCATGTATACTCAAATAGATTTACCTTGAAGACATACTCCTAAGTGAAATGTGTAAGTACTGTATCTTTTCTGTAGTATGAAGAACTGAAGTTATAAACGAATGCCAAAATGTATAAGTAGTGTGAAATAGGAAGAAAATGTTCAAAATGTATAAGTAGTGTGAATTAGGAAGAAAAGGGACAGGGCAGGTAGGGAAAAGTGAAGAAGTGGGAAAAAATTGTTTGTAAAAAAAAAAGGAAAGAAAGCTTATGTATATGGTGGTGAGGGTTGTAAGGAAGGCAGGGGAATAGGAAAAAATGAGAATCAAGGTATGTCATGTACAGGTACAAATTCTCAATGTGGAATTTGTATGTGGTCATAATGTATGTATAAAATGTACCAATAAAATCAATATAAAAAGAAATACACAACAATTTATTAAAGATATACAAAACCTGAGAAACAATTAATAAACTTAATCTAATATACATAAAACTGAACATATGCATATCACAACTCTCAAAATGGCAAAACTGGTAGGCGTTGATACCTTCTAATCACAATACAATTACTTAGAAATCTGTAGTGATGTGACCAACAGCTCTCATGTATTTGAGAATTTGGGAAGCATATATCTATGTAGTTCATGCATGACAGAGGAAATAATGAGAGAACAATCTATTAAAAATAAATTTATGATAGATTTTGTGAAATAGGAAATATTCAAAGGGAATGTGGTAGGGGAAAGTAATTAGGGGAAGGAATAAATAAGATTTGAAAAGAAAAAGAAAGTCCATGTATATAGGGTGTGGGGAGTTGTGAGGTGGGTAGGGGTATGAGTAAAAATGGGAATTAACTTGTGTCATATAGTGGTACAAATTCCCTAATGTTGAGTGTGATTGTGAGTTCTATATAAAATATACCAATAAATAATTCAATTAAAAAAGAAATTTAAAGTGGGCCAGCTAGAAGACAGAAAGGTATCTTCTATAAAAGGGTTTTCACGACTCACTGTATGTAAGATAGATGTTGCTGTGCAGGACTTCTCTGCATCCTTGGAATGGATGTGTGAGAGGGTAGACCATAGCTTAAGTTTCCATGATGGATGCATAAACTTATTCAATGATCAACAAATGTGCTTGTGCTGTGTTTTTACTGGAATGAGAACAGCAATAGACAGTCTGCTGAGGAGAAAGAGAGCCAGGCTGTATAGGGTTCATTCAGGGCAATAGATTTGACTGCATACTACCTTGAAAGCTCACTTCAACTTTTTCTTCTGGTAAAATGTATCACTGCTAAGAGAAAGAGGACATACTATTGGTTAATATGGCACAGGATTAAATAACCTACTGAAGATTTGAGATACTGGGGCTAGATTTGGAAGCAGAAAGTAAGGTGAGTGTATTTTCATCTCTACACTAAAATAATCCCTCAACTGAGTTCACATTTGGGAGAAGTAAGTAGAGGGTAATATCCAAATCCAAGGAGTTTTGCTCTTCTTCCTCAGATAGCTAAGGTCAAGAGAAGGTGGACATGATCAAGAACCAAGATATACATGCATGTAAATATGCAGTGAAACCTATAACTTTTACAATTAATATGTAGTCATAATTATAAAAAGAATATATTTAACTTTGGAGGGCTAAAGTTAATTTTCTACAGGGGAAAGAAAAAAGATCTAAACTAGAAGTTACATCTCTTTAGTATGATTTTTACATGGCAGAAAGGGCCACCAGGGAGGCATAGCAATAATTGGCTTATGATTCTAGGACTCATAAGTGTGATTCTAAGAATCATAGTAGGTGAAAGAGAACCTAGGGTTGAGTTGTTAGGAAATTGTATCACTTGCTTCTTTTATGGCAAAAGGGAAATCTTGGGAATAGTGGTCTTTGGGGTGTTTTCCTCCCATGCTCAAAAGTGCCCAAGGTGGAGATAACCTCTTGTTTATCCCAGTGTGTCTCCAAATCTCTCCTTTCTCTTGTGAGCCATGATGTGCAAGAGTTTGTGAAACACTGCCATAGCCAAGGTTCTTGTAGGAAGAAGAGCTAAATGTATATGTTGACATATCTCTGCCTGTGAAACTTCTTACTTAGACCTGGGTTTATAGATGAGGCAGAAGGATGCAGTTAAGTTCACTTCACAGCATTCCCAGAGGTACAAGGGAGTAATGGCTTTCAAATATCCCTCTCACTATGAAACTGTATTCTGCTTAAATTATAGTTGTTTGTGCTCCTATACCTGGGGTGTCCAATATGTTAGTCACTGGCCACCTGTAGCTAACTAAATTTAACTTAATTAAAATGAAATAAAATAAAAAATCTGGCTCTGTAGTTTCTCATCCATGTTTCTAAAGCTCAGTAGCCATGTATTGCAGTTGTAGTACAGCAGTTACCATACTATATAGCACAGATACCATGAAAAGTTCTATTGGACAATGCTAGGACCATGTTATCACTCACTATGCTATGTTTACCCAATGTACAATTAGTCATATTGAATTAGTTGGAGCTTTGTTGATTGTTTTGCCTTGATTTTGGGCCCTACACTGTAATTTATACTTTCAGCTTTTAAAAAGACATGATAATACTTGGTTCTTGCTTTCTTTTTTGATAGGTTATTCTCTGTTGAGGTGAAGCCTCATCTCCTTTCCATGTATTTTTTTAATTTAAGGATTTGCTGAGGATGATTTTGTCCTCTGGCTTTCCCTTGAGATGTGTCCAGTTTATTTCCCATGGCCTTACTCAGAACATCAATCTTTATTAATGAAACTTGTTTTTAAGGAAAGATCAAGGGTCTGTAACTCTCACGGTTACACTGTCACTCTAGAGAGGCTACCTGTCCTAGAAGACCCTTATGCTTTCAGGGGGCAAAGGGCATACATACAAGGATACCCATGACAATTAGCAGTGGCATTTTGAGGTATTCGTTTTCATTAACCTTTTGCAAAATCATTTATCTAAGAGGCTTCTGGGAAGGAAAACACAAAGTCAGAATGGCCACAAGAGGGCACCAGTGTACCTTAAACCGCCTTAATTCCAAAAACCTCTGGAAGGTTCCCTTGCCTTGCAAGAGGATAGAAGGAGTACAAACTGGAAAGAAATAGAAAAAAAAATCACACTGTTACAGTATCTAGAAGATATGCTCACTATATTTATGCATCTAGAGCCTCCTCAAATATAGGAATCACAAGAACATTAGAGAATAATAGATTGAAAATACTTCAAATAAGGGTGTGAACAGGTCATTAGAGTTTAAAACAGAATAAACCTCATTTCGAAGGAAGGTAGCTATGGAAACATTACCAAAATTGTTCTTTTACTTCATGGCTGTAGTAGTTTCTGCAGCCCAGAAATGCTGTCAAGGGAGGGTAGAATATTGTTTTCTTATAAATAACACAACACAGGATCTTATATGGAAAGTTGCAAGAAATTAGATTTCAGAGGAAAAGATGTTTTAACAAAAATACCCAACAGCTTTAATTTGGTTTCTGATAGCTTCAATCTGTGTTTGCAGTTGTTAAATTTTTCTCTATTTCTGTTCTCTGTTGCAGTAAGGCAGCAAGTGATAAATTTATTTCCATGCCTCTAGATGTATTATACACATGTA
>PVIC010040011.1:0-16866 GCA_004025085.1 Thryonomys swinderianus | reverse complement strand
TTTTTTTTTTTTTTTTTTTTTTTTTTTTTTTTTTTTTTTTTTTTTTTTTTTTTTTTTTTTTTTTTTTTTTTTTTTTTTTTTTTTTTTTTTTTTTTTTTTTTTTTTTTTTTTTTTTTTTTTTTTTGAGACAGGGTCTCGCTTTGTAGTTCAGGCTGGCTCTGAGCTCACTATGTAGCCCAGGCAAGCCTGGAACTCAGCAGTCCTCCTGTCTCTGCCTCCCGAGTGCTGGGATGACAGGCATGAGCCACCACACCCGGCACTGTGGTATGTGGTATTGATTGTTGGTGGGCATGAGTCTCCATGCCCAGCATTATATGTGGTTACCAGGGATCAAACTCAGGACCTTGTGCTTGCAAGGCAGGCACCGGAACCACTGAGCTAACCCTCCGGCCCCTGATCCCATGTCTTAAACAGGACTTTCTGCTCATGTTGCTCAGATATTTTGATACATGGAATATTTTCTGTGGTAGCTGCTATTCTGCCAGGCTTGAAAACATATCAGCAAATACTTTCTCCTTTCAAGAGGTCTAAATATCAAGGTTTTATTTGAGTAGCCCTCATAGAGAGTAAAAGTCTATAAGCATACTGTCAGTTTTTAAAGGGTTGGGAAAATTATGTTTTAATGAGTACACATTCCACAGTGCTTTCTACATACTCAGTCAGTGTTACAAAAACCTTCCTGAAGAAACAGCAACCCAAAAAAAGTGTGTGATTAAAAATATATACAGTTAAACACACATTCATTGGTTTTTGATAATTCAGAAGACATTGCTTTTACAGGAGCATCTCTTACAGTAAATTTTCTTGTTTGTGTTTTTGTTCTTTCTGTAACAAAATCAAGGGGTAAATGGCATGTAAACCTCTGTTACTAAGCAGGTTATCAGAACAAGGCCTTGGCAGACAGGATGTGATTTTATGCTTGGCTACAACTAATAAAAGACAAAAGGCTACATTTTTACTGTACTGTGCATTTCTGTTGCTGAAAAGAGCTCTCAGCAGCCTCCACCCTCAAATTAACTGTGCTTTTGCCAAATGATCAAACTTTGGTTCCTCTTCATGGGTCTCTAAAATTAGCTTTTAGATGTTTGATTCTTATAGATGAGATTTGGGATTCTAAACACCCAGAGGCCATAGACCGAGTCTGTGGAGGTGATTTATGGTACAAAGGTCAGCAGAGAATTGTGAGACACAGTAGCTGGGTAAATCACTGCACCCTGCACAGAGCCTTCCTCTGAACACTTACTACCCTGCTGCTATCAGGGCTTTCTCCAAGTTTCTGAAGAAAAAAAGAAATCTCTAAAACAGTCAGCATGCCTAATTCTGTGAAAAATAATTGTACTTTGCCTTAAAATCAGGAAGTTCTGAATGTTTTGCTGAAATTCTCCTGACTCCATTAAAGCCAGTCCTAAGACCTCTGGGATACAGAAGGAAGAGTTAAAAAGATTTAAACAGTAAGGCTTGTTCAACTTTAAAAGTTCATTAGAATTGTAAATGATGGTCGGCTGAACTGAATTTCAAAGGTGTCTTGTCTTATTGAGACCTTAAAATATCTCCTGTATTTGGATGGCACCTTAAAGAAACACTCTCTATTTTTTTCCTTGCTTTTATCAGCATAACAAGGATAGCTAGCAATTTACGAGCAATTTTATTTCTATCATCATTTTTGCTCCTCTTAATAACGTCACAAAATCGGTTTTCTTATCATAATGCCATTTTCAAAGTGAAATATCTATAATCAAGACAGACAAAGAAGTGTTGACAACAACATAGCCAAATTGGAACTCACCCGAATTGACACTGGGGATGGGTGGAGAGGGGGCAGCTGCTTTAGAAGAGTTTCTCAAAGGGCTGGCAGGTCCTCAGTGGATAGCCCACCTCTTAGGATGTGGCACTCTGATTGCTGTGGCCAGGATTTCACTATGGGTCAGGGACCAAGTGGTTTCTCAAGACGGGGAGCATAAATTCTTGGCACCAGTTAAGGAATTAAAGATGTCCTGGGCACCTCTCTCTCTCTCTCTCTTCTTTCTGGCCATTTGAGTCTTTCCTGTCCTTTGGGATGGATAATGGTATGGAGGGATGGATCCGTAGAGAAAGGTAACTTAGAATCAGTGATGAAGGGATGCCTGGGTGTATCTGGTATAATGACCTAGGGATGCTAAAGTGAGAAGATGCATATGCGTATATTCTACATTTATATATACATGTGTAGGTGACTGTCTTTTATGTATTAAACAAGAGTTCTTAGTGGCTGCCCCTTGTCACCTTCACATTTTGTCAGAGGTGAGTCAAGGGTGATGGTCCCGCCTCCCATCTTTTGTTTCTGCCTTCCTCCCCATTTTGTTAACTTTTTCTGACAAAATTGTATGGTAATTGTGTTACCTGGCTTCTCTCTGAGTCTGGTTTCTCTATCCTTTGTCTTTCTAATTGCTCTAACCATAGAGTCTAACTATAGAGGAAAAGGACACTTTTCTTAGGATTCCCTATTAATTTTTAATAAAGCTTTCTTTTTCCCTGCCTTACAGTTGGCTCCCCCTACAAGTCTACTTCTAGATATTTTCTCAAGACAATAGAAAGCCTGTGTTCATATGAGACTTGTATATGAATATTCATAGCCCTGCTATTCATGCTATTCATACTTGCCAAAAATAGAAATTGTTCCACTGTTCATCACTTAAATAGTGAATTGATAAATTGTGGTACACTCATGCAGTGAAATATTATTTGACCATGACAAAGGGATGAGGTAATTATGCCGTGTTCTAATAGGAACGAAGCTTGAAAGCATCACATTAAATAGAAGTGAACAAATAAACAAGTATTATGAGATTTCCAGAAGATGTTCAGAATAAGCATATCCATACAGGCAGAAAGCAGATTAGTGGTTACAGAGACCAAGCCAAAGGAGAATGAGAAATGACCATAAATGGGTATAAGGTTTTCTTTAGAAGGTTACAATGTTCTAGAATTAGTGAGAATGGTGCTATTTGTCAGGCTTCATTTTATATCATACATCTTCCTTTGTTTGCAAGCATTGCATAATACTAGGTGAAACCATATAGCATTGACAATTTTTCCTGGCAAAAATAATAAAATCACAGAATTTCATAGTATTTAAACTTTTTTTTTTTTTCAAATTTACTGACACTCAAGATGTTTTTCGGCTTGTATTTCCTAGCAGGCTTTAGGTCCTAGTGAGAGAAAAGATGATACAATAGTTAGAGCATCACCAAGTGCAGCCCGTTTTTACTAGATGTGTCTTATGGTCCAGGAACCGTGTGCATTTTCTCAGAACTCCAAGTCATATTTTACAGAGCAAATCTCAGGTTTAAGAACTTTCTAAATTGACAGTGGACACAAGTGGTAAGCTCCTGTAAGTTTTCTTCCCTCAGATGTAGGAAAAATTGGCTCTAATAATCAAAAACCAGCCAGCCCTTCCTCCCCAGCTCGGCTGTGCCATCTCCCCTCCGTGCTAGTGTTATGTGCTATCTCCAGTGTCCCCCTGGCTGACTCAGTGACATAACCTTAACCTGCACTGACATCTGTACAGCCGTACTAATTTCTTGGGGCTCCCATAGCAAAATACCGTGAATTGAGGGCCTTAAAACAATAGCAGTGCATTGCCCCCCTGTTCTGCAGGCCGCTGATGTGAGTGAAGGTATCAGCACAGTCACGTAACCTCTGAGACTGAGGGTGGCCCCCTGCTTGACTGGTGCTAACAGGCCATCCTCAGGGTACCTTGACTTCATGCTGCCACCACTGCAGTCACTGCCCCCGTCATTGCATGCTTTCTCCCAGGTGTGTCTGTGATGCCTGTTTCCTTTTCTTACGAGAACATAAGTCATATTGGATCAGCAAGAATGGCTTCACTCTAATTTGGTTATTTCTCTGATAGCCTGTTTCCTAATGAAGCCACGTTCCAAAGTACTGAGTGGCAGGAACTCAGTGTTCCCTCTTGCAGGACACCACTCCCCCCGTCCCATGACATCCCTTTGCAGACCTCCCTGGCTGTCGTCCATCCCTAGACAAACACCTGCTGCTGTCCATTGCTTGTCTCCCGTCTACATCACTGCACGGAACTTCCGCAGAGTTGGTTACTGCTGCATGCTCTGCGTGGGTCGTGCTCCGTCTGTGGCACAGTCCCTTAACTTTCCCACCGCCTTCTCCATCTTTGCCTCTTAGTTGGAAATGATGCGGCCTGTAACTTAGATTTCTGAGGCATCCTTCTATTAAGCAGGTCTTTTATTCCACTCTGTCTTTCTCTTTCCATTCTCCAAGTTTTCTGAATAGCAGTGTTAAAAGTATAACGAAGTTACAAATAAAAATAGCCAATACATAGTTAAGTATTCACTGGCCCATTCTTTCCTCCCACATCGTGCCCACATGTATAAACTGTCAAGGGCCAGAATCATGCGTGACTCTGGTTCACGGCTGCAGCTTGGGGCTCATCGCACAGCAAGCACTCTGTTGGTGTTCGAATAGGTAGACAAATGAACAAATGAGAAGCGGGCCTGGTGATTATTCTGTGAAGCATACATCTCTATTAGGCAGTCAGTTTTTTATATAACAGCCGAGAGCAGCGAGGTTAATACGAGACACACCTTTTAATTCTACTGCTTACTGTGTGGCCTTTGACCAGGTACTTGACTCCTTTAAGCCTCTATTATGCTATCTGTAAAAAAAAGGGTCAATCATAGTTCCTACTTGGCTCAATAAGTGACCAGAAGGTGAAATCACAGTGGCACGAGTGCTGGCAATAATAGAAGGATAATTCAGAAATTTATCAAGCGATAGAGATGTGAGTTGGAGCTGGGCGGAAATTGTCATGTCACTAAGCTCTTGAACTAGCTCTGAAGAGCTGGAGGATACGTCGTTGGCATTATTCCGGGGCCACACTGTGTGTCTTTTTAGCCTGTCTTCCCCCTGTTCAGCATCCACCCAGGGGCTTTGGCAACAAGTATGCCACCAGGCTGCAGGCCTGGGACCTGTCCATCACAGACAGATAATAGTTTAATTCCTTGAAGTAAGAAAAGAGCTGCCCTGGAATTAAGAAAGAGCCACACGTCTGATTTTATAATGGAAATTTTAGCAATAGACTACAAAAGAAGAAGTAGCCAGAATTGAACAGGAGATGAAAGAGAACTCCCTGGGTTTATCTTCATGAAGCAATAAATCAACATAAAAACCTATAACCATGAGGAGCACTTGCCACAAGGGACAGAAGACGAAGACAGGTCTGGGGACAGCACTGTACTTGAATTGGCTTTAAATGAGAGTCATAGATTCATCCCCAGGCTTTTAGTGATCCAGTACAGTCTGAGAGAGAGTGTATTATTTGGGCAAAGAAAATGAGGATTTTCTTAATCGGAGCCATTGGCCATTAAAAGCCAACTGTGCAAATTACATCATTACCGCAAAAACTCTAGGCAGGGAACTCTTGGTTCATTTACACTTGTGTGACTATTGTTTGATGTCCAGAGAAGACAGGTAGGAGCTAGAATCTGAGGAGTAAGTACTGCTGGTATGAATAGAGAGCATGTTCACACGGGGGCTGAATCGTGGGGAAAGGTTCTGATCCGAAGTTCCACGGGCCTCTGGAGTTCCTAGACAGTTACCAATCTGCTCCAGCCCTGCATCTTGTCTATAAATTGAAGATGCTAATGCTTTAAGACCCTGTCAGGTGGCAACCTAAGATTATGTCCAAGTGAAATGTACAGAGGACCCACACTCGCCTCTCCTCATTGGTTCCTGTACCGATCTGATTATAATATTCATGATTTATTAGCCTTCCCTCATAGGCCACTCTTCCTCAACATTTTTTTCATTATCTCATGAGGGTTGTTTTTGACATTTTTCCCTAGTTGTCTTCCTCTCTTACTTTGATTTAAATACCGTTGATATTTTTATGCTGATTTTGCAATGTGATTCTTTGGAGGGCCATAAGGCATTATAGGAACTAAGATATTTTTGCCCCCCTTAGGGTAATATCACCCTCTGTGGAAATGTATACCTCATACAGCAGGTTATGTTAGTAGGAAATAATGTCTCATTAGTGTAGTAAGGTCAGCACACAATGCATAAGAAATACACATACTGTAATATTAAATGGATTCATCAATGAGTTCACTGTCACATTAAAAATAATCATCTAATCTTATGCTAATTAAGCAAGGAGGAAAAATATATTTCCACTTCTGAAAGTCTGTCTAAAACTTCCAGTAGATCAGCATTATTTCAGACCTCTATTTTATTGTTTCTTCTGTAATCTGACGGTTGACACATTAAGAGCTCATGTCAGTCTCCTATTCCCCTGTTATCCATTCCTATGTCAATTACCTGGTCGGTGAGAGTCAGGGTAAGGAAGAATTAAAGTGCGGAGCTCAAGGCACCCTTGGACGGAACAATTCTAAGGATCTAGCGGTCACAAAGCACTCTTTCTGGCTCCTTGAAGTGATCGCTTTTGTTACCTGGAAGCCCTCCACAGGCAGAGAGGAAAGAAACCTTAACCCTTAGAATAGCAGCTTATTCAACTCCCTTTCTGCAGGAGGAAAGGAGAAGAGAATGCTGTTACTTTGCAAAAAGAGCACACCGCCCAGGGAGTCTGCCTATGGTAGGAAAGAAAACAGAACAGAGGGGGTTGGAAGCAAGGAAGGGACTTGGTCTGGGCCAGGGAGTAGGGGTCTGCAGGAAGCACAAAGGAACTGGGGTGTTCTAGAAAGGTTCCTTGTCTCTTTAGGTGCTGATTATATCGGTATGTCCACTTTGGGATAATTCACAGGCCTTGTCCTCATAATCTGTGTTTTCCTGGATTTGCAGAAAATAAACTGAAATTGCAAGAAAGAAGAATAAGGCGAAGGAGTAATGTCTGTCTCTGCTTCCGAGGGTCAGCCAAAGGAGAATTAACTTTCTTCATGGGGCTTCAACTTCCCCCTTTAAAAAATGGAGATAAGAGTAGCATCTATCCACCTCCTAGCTTTGCTGTGCAGACTGCAAAAATATAGTGTAAAAATAACAAAGCATTACTTCGAGATGAGCTGAAGTGATGCACTCCTGTCGTCCTAGCATTCAGAGGCTGAGGCAGGAGGATTCCAGCACATCTGAGGAGAAAAAAAAAAAAAGTGCTGTGTAAAGTGCTATTATTGTTGTTAATTAGCCTTTAGTCCCTATCATTACTAATTTAGCCCAAATTTATTGCAACTATATTAAAGATGTCAATCGTTATTACATCAAAAGAGCATAAAATGAGGGCTGTGCTCTGTCCTCCCACATTTTATCATAAAATTGTTCTACCCACAGAACAGCTGAGAGAACTGTACGGGAAACTGTCAGAGATTCAACCTACAGTCTCCCCTACAGGTCTTACTGGATTTGCTTCATTGAATATACAGGTTTGGCCACAGTTAGGACATTTGTCACAGGAACTTCACTATGACCCTGGGTTGAGTTAACTAAGAAAACTTAGTAAGGAGCATCGTAAAGCACGTAGCAAGACGTTTTCTTAGCTGAACTGGGCTGAACTGAGCCACTTTGTATTGAACAGTTCAGACCTTCACACTGATACTTCTTGGCAGTGCGTGGACAGGAGGCCTTGCTGTGTGAAACGAAGGCAGTGCAGGTTCAAAGCCAGTGTGTTCGGCAGGAAAGCAAGGGAAATTCAGGTGACCTTGACTTGCCCAAAAGTATCTGCAGCAGATGTAAATTCTTCTCCAGTATGTTTATGCATGAATTAACACTGACCTTGAATTAGTCATATCTTTCACTGAATAGATACATGGAGAACAGCCTAGAGTTATTTTTAATAGACATGCTGAGTTTCTGTAGTCTAATTTTCCTATACCGACTGTGTATTATTGGTAAAATAAGAGCATTTGTTTTGGTTCCTGCTTTAATAAATTGTGGTTCTGCTTTAATGAACAAAACTAAATAATTTGTAATTGGTCCATTAATTTTTGCATGTAAATGCCTCTGTTAGAGTAACTTAATAAGCCACTGAAAAACATTATCCTTTGCCATCTGAGTTATACACTATTTAGTAAACAACTCTTTCCCAGGAGGGGAGGGGTGGCGGGTGGGAAGCATTTTGTTTTGAAACAAGAAGGCACTCTGGAAACCCTAAATGGATTCTAGTCTGCATCTTGCAGAATCATGAGCCCTAAGGTACGACAGGAGGGTTATTTGGAATCCGGTTGACTGGAGAGTTAATGGAGGCACTCGTCCTGTGCCATGGCCCTAGGAAAACCCCTCCCCAGCAAAGCCACTTGTTGATGAATGTGTGAATGTTAGGAGAGTGTTTTCTAAACTTAGCTTCACCTAAGCATGATTACAGGCCCTTTCGAAAAGTCCTGGCCATCATCTGGCTCCCACACTTGATCCACTGAGTCAGAGACAGCAGGGCAGGCAGCACACACTGGGACTCTGTGCAGGAGTTCTGGGTGAGTGCAGCGAGGAGCCACCTGCCCAGTGCTGAAACCCTGGCCAAGGCCATTATGCTCCTGCCTGTTTCACTCTTTCTCAAATACAAAACAAAACAGAAACAAAGACAATAATGAAAACAAACAAGAAAGAACACATAAATTTCCCCAAACTCAACCACGTATTAATGCAAGAAATCACTGTCTTTCTAAAACATGCAATTTTAAAATTTAACTGCTAAATAAAAATTATGCATCTCCTTTTGGTACGATGTGATGTTTCAATACAGATATTCAGAGTGTGTTATAAATGTATACATCAGAAAAAGAAAAACTCATGAAATATTTTAACATTAAATTTACTGAGACATCATGAAATTAGTACTAGTTAACTTTGGCCTCTACGATTCTAAGAGGTGATCAGAGCTCAGAGTGGTAGTCATTAGCTTCTACATATTCAGTGATTCGCCAGGCGTGGTGGCTCACGCCTGTAATCCCAGCACTCAGGAGGCAGAGACGGGAGGATTGCTGAGTTCGAGGCTTGCCTGGGCTACATAGTGAGCTCAGGGCCAGCCTGAACTACAAAGCGAGACCCTGTCTCCAAAAGAGAGAGAGAGAAAAAAATCTATTCAATACATATTCAGTGATTCAGTGAACTACTAGAGTGTATTCTTTTAATTTGATGATCTCTCTCTTGAAAGAGAGCAAAAGAACAAGAGAGAGAAAAAAACAAATGTACTTATCCAAATTTTAACTCTCTCTAGCACATCTATCTCATTTTGTTTTGGTGGAAATACTCAAATTTACCTTTTAAAAAAATATATCATACATTATCATCTGTGGTCACATCACTGTGTAACAGCACACCAGAACTTTTACTCGTAACTAAGACTTATTAATTAAACCCCTTCCTATCTTTGTCTCCTCTTCTTGCTTGGCCCCCTGGAAGGTACTTCTCTACTTTAATCTCTTGTCACAAATTTTTAGATTCCACATATGAGTCCAATCACACTGGGTTGTCTTTTGGTCCTTGGCTTATTTCCCATCATATAACAGAAGAACAAAGCAGGAAGCATTATATTACATGACTTGAAAACATACTACAGAGCTCTAGTAATTAAAACAGCATGGCATTGGCATGGAAACAGATACGTGCCAATGGAAGAGAATTGAGAGTGTTTGACTTTTTAAAATACAATTAACTTGACATAAGGAGAATTTAGTTTTCCCCAAAAGTAAGACCTAACCAAAAAATAGTGCCGATCACTACTATGGTGACACTGCTTTCATGCACAAGATTATATCTGACTATTCTTTTGGTCATTGGCAACTCCATAAAGATAGTGAAGGCAAGGTGATTTGGGGCTGGCAGATTTGATCTCTAATTTTCAAGGCTGATTATTTTCTGACTAACTCCTATTTTGGGGGAGACATGGACATTTGGTTAAATGGAGTTGTTTTCCTGAAGAACTAGCTTGAAAAACAGAAGGAACATTCTGTGAACTCTGAAAAGACCATGGAATGCAGAGGCATGGAGAGAACTGAGCAAAACTTGTAGATTCTATAGAATCATGGAAATTCTGGGAGCCCTCAGAGCATGACCCAGAGGAAGATTTCTTAAGGGGAGTCTGGACAGAATTAAAGGAAAACTTAAGCCAAAATGTCTATCCTCTAGACATAATAAAACTGCTTTCTGGAGAGGGTGAGAAGCAGAGCCATCTTTTATACACTCCAGTGATCTCTCTGATTCTTCTTCCACTTTTAACCCTTAGGAGTTATTTTTCATTTGTCCATTTCAATGCAAATATTTTGAAGCTACTTCAAAGCCTTGGTGTATAAAAGTTCAAAAACAGGCAGGGATCTGATTTGGATTTTGGCTTTAGAGGTCCCCCTTTCCAGACTCTGGAGCCTCATTCTTTTCATTTTGCAATGGGACCAAATAGTTAAGGCTCTGTAAAGATCTTGTAAAGATGAAATGAAGTCATGACTGACTCACTTTTCATAGTATCTGGAATGTTGTAGGGTTTGATGTATAATGGTGATTGTTACTATCAAAGCTACCTACCAGGGTCATCTTGCTCGGTTTCTCCGCAGGCACCTTCCTCAGCAGAGGGCAGAGAGAGAATGCATTTTTGAGGAGGCAGCTTTGGGTCCTAGCAGTGGCTGGATCTGGGTCAAATGGTAGTTTATGAGAGCTGACTGTTAGATTTTTAGAAACTTTCCAAGTCAGTTTTTGCACACAATTGTTATTGAAATTAAGTGATGCTATGTTATAATTAACTATATTCAATTAAAAAATAAATGAAGTAAATACTCATAACACAGCCCTTCCTGACTATTTTATTACATTTTACTATTGTTTTTGCTCTGGAGATCATGGATAGCTGTCAAGTCTACATGGTGGAAACACTATTTAGTTTATTTAGTTAGAGGCTGCCTCATGACATCTTCACAATTTGAGATCCGATAGGGTGAGTATTTGCAGCATGGAAATTAGCAAATGTTACAAATCAAGATATCTTTTCCCTTAGAGATCCAGTTGTAGACATTTACCAAGATACTCTGAAGGTGGGTGAATGTGTAGACAGAGTGAACAAGTGTTACAGTTTTGGATGTTCCACCTATATCTGAGTTCGTAGGTTATAAACATCCCCAAAGTTGTGTTACTTAGAAGTGGGGCCTTTGGAACATAATTAGTGTTAAGTAAAGTCATGTGAGCAGGCATTAGTGGCTGTACAGGAAATGTAAGAGACCGAGCTGGCAGCCTCGCTCCATCTCCCCTCTGACACCCTCTACCCACCATGTCGTAACACAGCGAAAAGTGCTCACCAGGTGCCTCCTTGATCTTAGGCTTCTCAGAGTGAAAAACTGTGCAACAAACCTCTATTGTTTATAAATCACCCAGTCTCAGGTACTTTCTTACAGAGAGAGGAAATAGACTTGGACAAAAGAAATGAGTGGAATTAAAGCACCTAAGATATTAAATATAAAGAAAACAATGGGTTACAACTTGGAGGAGTAGTCTTCCAGAACTTGCTTCAAAAACAAAATAGAAAGTAGAAGTTTCTTTCAGTATCTCGTTCAAGACAGGCAAGATGCTAAGAAAGGAAATCGAGAAACTAGCCAGAATCCATGTTCTACTTTCTAACCCAGAATCAACTCTGTTTTCACAAGTGACAGTGGGATACCAGATGATTTTGAAAGTACCTAGTGACAGAAATCTCAGAGGACAAACTTTTCCAGTTCTGAAAATCAGTCTAGTGGATGAGACAGTCTCAACTGTGAATTCTTGGTGTTCATATTTTTAATCTCCTTTTAAAAGAAATGTATTCATGTAATCAAAAGGTATGGAAAATTGTGAAATGATCAAATCAACTATAATTCTAATATGCAGTATTGCCAGTGCTGCTATTCCTCTTTTAAAATATTATTCTAATGTTGACTTATTAAAGTAATAGAAATATGGATTTTTGGTACCATTAACTTCTCTCTTCTTATATAAAGTGTAACATCATACACTCTGCTGCATACCCACCCCCAATCCTGTTAATGGGTTTTGATTATTTTTCCATATGAGTGGAGAGGGTTAGTTTGTAATACTGGGATTGGAATCCAGATCTTCACATGGAGCTACATCTGCAGGCCATTTTTTAAACCTTTTTTGGTAGGTGTCGGGGAGGAAGAAAGGATATCACTAAACTGCTCACTTGCTCAGGCAGGGCTTTCCAGCGTCCCAGGATGTGGGTGTCAAAACCAGAGACTCTAAGAGTAGAGCATCTCTTATTCCAAACTTGAACTACTTAGCTGTGTAAATCTCTTGCATTTGCTTAATGATTCTGAACCTCCTTATCACATTTGGGAAATAGAAAACAATTCTCTATGGACCATTCACACTCTGCTTGTCTTGTAAACAAAGGAGTCAGCTTCTGTTCTACACTTTTAAAAAAATTTGTATATGTTGTATTTAATTCACGATCGCAGTACCTAGTGATCACATTCCTCGTGGGGATTTGGGACATGTATGTAGCACTTTCCAGTTCTGTTCTTAATCCCCGTTCCCCTCCTCTCTCTACCCCTCCATCCATCTCTTGATTCCCTTCTCTCTTTCCATTCTTTATCTTCCATTTTTACTTATGTTTTGAGTTTCTCCTATAAGAGGAGCCCCGCGATATTTAAAGTTATGTGTCTGACTTTTTTAAAGGATATTTATCCAGTAAATAAAATCTGAAAAATAGGGTAAAGCTTCTTCTTCTTCTTTTTTTTTTTTTTTTAATGGCCCTGGAAAATGAACTCAGGTCCTCCACACTAAGTTATCTCCCTACCCCTTTTTCATTTTAAGACACAGTCTCGCTAAGTTGCCCTGGTGGACAGAGAATCTGTGATCCTTTTTGGTCGTCCTCTGAGTACGGGGATTACAGGTATATACTGCCTGCCACACCTTGGACGGTAAGGGTCTTATGGAGTAAAAGACAGCTTTATTTTCTGTCTGGGATGGCAAGAATCAAATCCATATCAAATACTAGACAAGTTTCCATATAAGTACTTCTGTAACATTTGGGGTTCTTAAACTCTGGTGGTTTTTTTTGTTGGTTGGTTGGTTGGGTGAATTTTTTATAGGCTATTGTTTATTAGAATACAGTTTGCATCACGTGCATAGCAATTAATTCCAAATATTTGTTCCATACATCTACTTTAATAAAAGCATTGCTTTTTCCACAATACACTATTAACTATGGCTGCAGAAAACAAAATCTAATTTTAATAATTTTAAGTGCTTTATTTTTGTATATTTTACTTTATTGGTAGTAGAGACTGAACCCAAGGCCTTCACAATGGGCTACATCCTCAGCTCTTTTTGGGAAATTTTGTTTTGAGACAGGAGCTTCCTAGGTCACTGAATTATCCAGCTGGACTTGAATTTGTAACCCTCTTGCATTAGCCTCCCAGGATCCTGGGATTACAGGCATGTACCTGACTCCATCATTTGATGGGAAATTAAAATGTAATAACAGCCGCTTTAGTAGTATGTTTTATATTTGGCATTAGGAATGACTGGGTCATTATTTTCACTTCCCAACATTAAAGGCAGATTCTTAAAATTAAGGACCAAAACTCCTCTGTCCTCACCCTGGAGCAGCCAACAATACCTCAAGTCATTGCTCTCTGCTCATGTCCTCTTGTGTGTGCCACAGCCCAGGCTATACCCAACCACCCAAAGCAGTTGTCACTCTGCAGCCACAAGCTACCACATCTGCTCGAATGGCATGCTATATTTTAAAAATGTATTTCTAATGACATGCTAAAATGAGAGCCACTGTGTTGAGAGATTAACCTCTCATAGTGGTGCTGTAACAAAATATCATAAACCAGCTAATTTAAGTGTAAGAAAGTTTTTATTATAGTGGTGGTGGTTATAGATTAAGATGCTGGCAGATTTTGTATTTGCTTTCTATGTTCCCTGTCATGCATTTTAACTACATCCTTACATGATAGAAAAGAAAGGCAGGTTTCAGGGCTTTTTTAGAAGTTTTTTTTTTTTCTCATTCATCATATTTAATCACTTCAAAGGCCCTACTGCCTAGTATCAACACATTGCTGTTGAGATTCCAGCATGAACTTTGGAAGCATCTAAACATTCAGACCACAGCAATTTTCTATGCATTAATTATCCCCCTCTCCATAAATAGAGCCTTCAGCGTCATTCCACTTGTCACAGAGATTCAGTGACACTGTATGGGAAGTCCCTGTGATGATAAACGCTGAGCCACTGCCACCTTCTACTGTAAATAACGATCATTTGATTATTTATGTGATGACATTATTGGCTGTGTGTTTTATGTCAGGCACTGTGCTACTGCTGGAGGACTCCTCTGGTGAGCAGCAATGCCATTCCTGCCCTCCTGCACCTTCCACCTGCTGGGGCCAGATGCTAATCTAATGCTCTTTTATACTCACTGTGAATCTCCTTTTGTGACAATGAGTTATTATAAGGGAATGTCACCTACATGAGAGGTGAGGAATGGCGCCCTTCAGAAGGGACTTGGGAGCTGAGGATAAAGAGCAGAGCAGAGCTGCCAGCCTGGGCAAGACGAGAAGAGCCCAGGCAGAGGAGGAAAAGGATGACGGCATGAGGAGTGAGGGAATGGGAAGGAAAACAGGCAGGTCTTGCAGGACACATTAAGAATTACAGCTTTTGGGCCAGAGATTTAGCTCAGTGGTTCCAGCGCTTGCCTCACAAGCACAAGGCCCTGAGTTCAATTGTGGTAACCACGTACAATGCTGGGCGTGGTGACTCACACCCACCAGCAATCAATACCACATATCACAGTCCCGGGCATGGTGGCTCACGCCTGTAATCCCAGCACTCAGGAGGCAGAGGCAGGATGATTGCTGAGTTCAAGGCTTGCTTGGGCTACATAGTGAGCTCAGGGCCAGCCTGCACAACAAAGCGAGACCTTGTCTCAAAAAAGAAAAAAGAATTACAGCTTTTAAATTAAGAGTAGTGAAAATCCATCTGAGGGTTTATAGGCTGAGAAGGCGAGGGTTGCTACGATAGATCAGTATGCCGTCAGCTGTCCTCCACTGTGACACAGTAACCAGAGGTAACACTGAAAAGGAGAACGGGTTTATTCCAGCTTCAGTTTCACAGGTTCTATTCCATGATTGTCATCGGCTCCATTGCCTTTGGGCATATGGCAGCAGGGTGCATCCTGGTGGGAGCGTGTAGCAGAGGGACGCTGCTTACCTCATGACAGCCAGGAAGTGCCTGGGGTCCCAATATTTCTTTCATAGGCATGACCCCAGTTAGCTCTCACTAGTCTCCTTGTCCTAAAGTTTCCATCACTTTCCCATTCCACCAAGGCCTGGCAGCCAAGCCCTTAGTATGTGGACCTCACAGGCCATTAGAGAGCCAAACAGTGACAGTCAGATCAGGCTTTTGAAAAGAGCACTCTGTGTGGAGTGTGGAACTGAGCACACAGGAATACACCAGAGTGGACTTGTAAGAGTCTAGGACTATATGATAAATGAAGGGACTCTGTCTCTAGGGCAGAAAGGTAGAGAAGGAGAAATGTGGGCAGCTATGATGGGTACTCAGAAGATGTGATAATGGGTTAGATATGGAAGATGGAGGAGAGAATGTTGAGACTCATGAAGGACCTGATTTAGTAAACTGTCTTCATGCCATTCATAGAGATAGTCCCAGGGTGTGGAAGGAACATCATTTGTAGCTTGAACGCTTCAAAATTAAAATGAATATAAAATTGCAATTGGAATAGCAATATGTGTCAAGTATATATAAGGGTAGAGAAGAGGAAATTGCCATTACCTCCTATGATTTGAGTGTTTTTTTTATTGTTTGATGCATCATTTCAGTAAAATAATTCTAGGAAGCATTATGAATGAATAAATTCATTGGGTGTAGTGAACAGGGGAAGGGAACATAACTAGAATCTTTGCACTAAGTTCTGGTCTCATGTGATTCCAACAGCACAAGGCAAAATAATAGGCAGAAATGAGATTTACAGAAGCTGAACTTGGTCCTGTTCCAAGTCCTGCTACTCTGGGTAGCAATGACAGCAGACCCAAGCTTAGTACACCTTTTATTCAGTACATTTGGAACAAGGAAAGTAGCAATTAGTCAGAGGGCAGTAGATTCAGAACATCAGGAGTAACAAATGTAATAGGTCAATTGGTCAGTCAGAGGGAAGCATGTTCTTACATCATGAACAATGAAAAATTATGCAGATTAAAATTCTGGTGTGGTTCCATCCTGAAGCATCACAGCACGTGGGACCACTGGGGTCTTTTTTGTTCCCAAAGGGAAAGATAGTCAAGTTCTCAAGCCTGGATATATCATAGCTAATCTGCAGGCAGGAAAGCTCGGCCCAGTCATAGGCCCAATTGTCCAGTTAATTTTCCCAAATAGGATTTCTGCTGACAATTGGGCAAGCATTATGAATAAAATTTTAAAATATTCTGAAAGAATTTGTGACTGACCAGTGAGTTCACAATTAATGCTAAGGAAAATAGGCATTTCACAGTAGGTTTATATTATGTGCAATACTTGCCCCAAAGCCTCATATACTCAGTTTGGTTCATGGGGGTGAAATAGCTGCACTGTTGTTAAAGAATGTGATCTGGCCAGAAATGGCAGGTTTCTGTTGGTGATTTCTTTTACTATGCAACAGCTTTTCATTAAGATGAGATCCTAGTTGCTGATTCTTTGTAATACTTCCCAGGTGACTGGGGTTTCATTCATGAAGGCTTTGCTACACTTAGGTCTTCAAGAGTTCTACTTATTCTGTCTTCCAGAACATTTAGTGTTTCTGTTTTAATATTTAGAACTTTGATCCATTTTTATTTCAATTCACTGCACAGTGAGAGACATGTGTCTAGTTTTGGTCTCCGCCATGTGGAAAATCAGTTTTTCCAGCACCATTTAAAAGAGCCTACCTTT